>JAZHYW010003396.1:0-27089 GCA_037355805.1 Ixodes ricinus
TAAAACCCGCTTTGACCGCCGCTCTTGACAGTGCAACCACTCCGGCCTCCCAGAACAATTTCCCCACCCACTCTACATTTCCGACGCCAGTGGCCAAGGCCACTTGTCTAAAGCCTGGTTCAGACAGTTGCGCTTGACTGCGTTTGACTGCGTTGCGGCAGCGAGAAACCAGGACATCCCTGCTGCCTATATCGCGTGCCAAGCTGATTCCTTGAATTGGATTCCACGCTTCATACGAAGCACAGATGTGCCGCTGACTCGCTTTCGGTTCTCGACGCAACGCAGTCAAACGCACTCAAACGCAAGTGTCTGAACCGGCCTTAAGGGGGCATATGTTGCAGCCGTGCCAGCTGTACCACTGGAGCGAAAGAAAAGAAGCCGAGGCGCACGAGAGGAGAGCACGAGACACTGTTACGACTGGCTCCTTGGCTCCGTCCTGGATTTGGCCTTCACCTGTCACCAACGGCAGCAAAGCCTATTGTCACGTTGGGCCCCGGCGCGCGCAAACGGCGCTAGACAGTCACGTTCAGATTCCCGAGACCGACCCTTGAGTCATCGGGCCGGACGTGGCTTTCGAGGATGGCTCCAAACACAAACAGAAGGTCTCCCAGAGGCCACGAGACCATCTGGGACCGCCAGCCTTCGCAAGGAGAAACACCGGCGTGCGCGTGCGTGCCTGCTGTGTGTGTGTGTGGGTCTGGCGGTGTTGGGTTTCAGCAAGAGCGTCGACTCCTTGCATCAGCCACCGAAGCGGGGCAAGAACGTGAAGAGATTGCATCATCTGCCCTTTGGTGAAAAGAACACCCGGAACTTGCATCAGCCTTCCCGAACTTCGAACACCACGTGAACACTCGAATGCCGGGGAAGGCCTCTCTCGCTCCGCGGGCCTTCTCGCCCTCGGAGGGTTATATAACTTGGGCTCTCACCGAGTGCGGACTGCCGATTGCCGATTAACCAGTCGACCATGCTACCTGTATATTCCATGTAGATAAAAGTTCTACTTCAGTATTCCCACTCCATGCCTGTTTCTTCGGGGCCATGCTAGCAGCGAGCCATAGCCCCGACTCCTGGTTCCACGCCTTACATCGTCATCCTTCCGAACGCAACAACACGAGCTTTGCGATTCGGCGACCGAGCGGACCGGCGGCTACATCGAACGACGTCTTCTACTGTTTCAGTTTTCTTGGGAATATTGTACATAAAAAATATGTTGAGTGCCACCTGACTGGTACCCACACTCTCTTTTTATCAATTCTCCGTCTAACCTGTTGTCATATATATATATATATATATATATACATATATATATATACATTCACACACACGCACGCATATTCCGGGTGTTATTGCGAAGATTGGAAACAAGTCCACAAAATAGTATAATTTTGTTAAACCATAATTATTTCGGGACCGCATTACTGGTGGTGGAGGACATCAAAAATGCGTGATACTTACTAATTAGTGTGGTAGTTCATTAGAATGACTAATAAACTTTATAATGAGTGAATTTAGACATTGGTTCCAGCTAGAAACGAGCTGAGTGCCATCGAAACTCAAGAAATGAGTAAGCTTCACAAAGACTTTTACCACGTGGGAAGAGAAGTAGTGCTCTAAAGTTATCACTCGTCAACAACAAGACGGGGGCTCAAATAAGAGGCGGAAAAATTGCACGTTCTCCTTATCGTACCTCTCGAATGCCAATTGCTCCACGAGTGGGCACTTCAGCGCACTAATATGGTTCT
The DNA here is from genome assembly GCA_037355805.1 of Ixodes ricinus. NCBI lineage: Eukaryota > Metazoa > Arthropoda > Arachnida > Ixodida > Ixodidae > Ixodes > Ixodes ricinus. Next base: position 1,743 of record JAZHYW010003396.1, read on the forward strand.
CTCCCGCTCAAAGTCTGTCTGAAAATTACTGATTTAGTTGTTTACAAAAAGCTCAGGAATTTGATTTATTGGAATAAATGTTCATATTCACTAACGAAAGGTAAACTAATAATTTTTAATTCATTAGCGAACTAATTAGTAAGTATCACGCATTTTCTGATTTTTGCCACCAATATATATATATTGCAGCCTTCGGCAGTATCGCGTAGTAATATACCGCGATAGTATTTTAGAAATACATTTTATACTTATGCTTCTGAATCCCGATACCACTTTTTGGATCATTATCTATATTTCAGTATTGGAATATATCTTCTGCGTATTACTTTTATCGCGATACAATCAAGAGCCAATGTATGTCGCCACAACTTTTGAGACATTAATAACATCAAGGAAAACTCAAACAACTATTTTCTTCTTTTTTGTTGTGTGCGTCAGGGAGCTGGAGGTATAGTGACCGAAAGTTTGTTATCAAGCAGACCATGGTTCGTTCCTAGCGTTATATCCCTGAGATCGATGAGTTTCTTTCCTATCGTCCCAATATAACAGGTTTTCCAGGGTGAATAAGTTTGTCAAAGTTTTCGTAGTATCAACCTGTTAAACGCGCAGTGGGCACGAGCTTCCTGAGAGTAAGGTGTACTCCGTGTCCTATTTATTTTGATGAGGGTGAACAATTTGCCTCTAGATCTTGAGATAAATGAACTCCAGTTTATTCCAAGGCGATGTCTTGGAATGACTACAGGAAAAGGAAGCGGGTGTGGACTAAATGATACTGACGCGCTTGCATGACTAAGGGTAGACAAAACATATTAGAGGTTTATGTGGCTTCGCTTCAAAGGTATGCAAGACGTCTAAAGATGAACTGACCTAGTGCAGACCCACTTAATTCCCAGAACTCTATGTTAAAACCAAGATGCCAATCCTATGCGAAGCATTATTTCTGCCACGAGAACGCCCATGTATGCCGTCGAGAGCGCTTCGCGCACCGACGGCACCATGCCCCTTAGATAAATCGCGCAACCAACCTATGCTGCACTGTCCTTCCAAACCGAAAATTAAAAACCCGTTGAAGTTGTGCGGTTTTTCAGATAGCAGTAAAATACCACGCGTGTCTTCTATCGATTCTGCATTCTATTCATTTAGTGTTTTTCGGTGATGTTCTGCAAGTTTCTAATTGAAACCAAGCCCTTAAACACAATATTAAAAAATGTATTACGAAAATATGATTAAGAATCTAATTACCCAATACTTTAATGATTTTTCTAAATAGGCCCCTGGCCCAGGACGAAAACGACAAGAGCCTTTTTTTGTTGCGAAGCGTAGTTTTCGCAAGATCGAATTTGTCCACCCAGGAAATGCGCTCGACCACCTTCGATTTCTAAAAAAAGTGCATGGCCTTTTGCCGCATTGTCCGCAGCCATGCCCTAAAATATTTTTGACGAAAACAATTTTTTTAATGGCGTGCGCGCGGTTTTAATCTTGTAAAAAAAATTGTGAAACTAGGTGTCACTCTATAACTTGTAGAAAAAATCATCTTTCTTATGAAACCCCAACAATATTTTTTCTTATATCTGCACAGCGTTCGACTTGCAATGTGGCTGGGCTTGTGCAGTTTTGTTTAATTTAAATATTTTTTTTTAAAAAACAATTTCTTTTGAAAATTTTTATATATTTGTTATCTCATAAAAAACGAAATATCTAATTGCTCCGGCGACTTAATAGAACTTTTTACCGGCTGCCCTGCCGGCATATGATCTATAAAAAATGTTCAAACCGCTGAAATAAATATCTCGCAGTAAAAAAAAATCCTAAATTTGCCAAAAAGGGCTGGACGCATAAACAGCCGTTTTCTTCACCCTATGGTGGTCCCAGTAAAAACACAAGATATTGTGGGTTTGGAAAAACAATCGATTGTCTTTTGAGTCTGAAAGTTTAATCAAAGTCGTTTTTTTTCAAAGCGAGAAAACAATTTTTGAATTTGAACTCTTGCGCCCCAACCCGGCGTCGCTTCTTATCACCTCTTCACCGCACAGCACGCCACCGGCGACGATAGCTGACACGATTAGGAAAGAAACTGCGGGCATCCTGTTGATGATCGGAGGTGCCGCCAGTGCGTAGCCACAGCAGGCCTCTTGTGCCCTTTGTACCGGAGGGCGGCTCCTCACACTCCGAAACGCGATGCCTAATCGAGGGGTGGCATCAGCTGACTGTGGACCTCTCCTAAAGGGAAACGCGATAATATCGTTGCGAAATCTAGCCGTCATGCATACTGCGGCTGAAACCGGAACTCTTCAGCGACGCAAGAATTCGCCGTTTCAAAGCAGATTTAAACACAAACGAGAGCGTGAGCCTCCAACGGCGCGCACTCGTTAACACCACATCGCCTCGTCGTTTGACATTGCCCGTTCACAGGGCTTTTCTGTTTCTGTCTACATCTGTCCTGACGTTGCAAGGGACCCGCACTCGCAATAGCTCATTGACCAATTGAAAAAAACCTTAAAAATATCGCTTAGGTTTATTTACAACTCATACGGGAACGTTTCACACGTGCCACCGTTGTATGCAGAGGGCAAGTTCGTCTGCTTCTTGCGCAGGGGGTAGCGGTGACGTCAGAACGCCGAGCCCTGATTGGCTGATCGCGATCCCCTATCTGAGCGTCGTCTGCTCCTTTGCAACGTCGTCTGCTCGCAACGTCGTCTGCGTCTGTCTTACCTTTCCGGCGACTTTCGAAAGTGCAGAGGCCAGATTCACGAAACGATCTTACGCCAAAAATATGCGTAAGACAAAACTTAAAACAAATTCGTATTCACGAAACGAAATTTTCGTAAGTTTTGCGCAGGTTACGACAAAATCCTACGACAGCTCCGAAGCTACGCACTTCTTACGATCAAATCAGCATGGCCGACAGCGTCGCGGTCGCGACGACCAACGGACGTTTATTTTTCTACGTGCGCTTCTCACGCGTCCCGACTTCAAGCAGCAAGAAAAAAGTAAAAAGTACTTGAACCAGATCACGACGAACAAGAACGCTGGATCCACAAACACCCGGGAAAAGCTCCAACGGCCACGATTCCACCGACACCGACCAAGCGAACTCGGCAGATAGGCCTAGCAGCCACTCCGACACGGCGACCGTCTGCCCACGACCGGCTGGCGTGCTGAATGGAATATGCCCGCGCGACCCTTGTGAACCCTTCCCGTATTATACTGTGATCACTGACCTCAATTTTAGATTAAGAGGTCAATCTCTTCCTCTTGTCATCTCCTTGTTTTCCGAGGCAACGGTGACTCTCGCCGGTGAAAAAGCGGTGAATCTCCGACAGACGCAGGAAAGGTAAAGCAGCCATCGCTTTGACTAGCAGACGTAAAGCAGACGACGTTAACTGCGCCAACCCGCCGACGCCGTTAAAGAATGAGGAGTCTTGCCGCACACGAAAGGAGGGAAAAAGTATTTGGGAGGGAACTTGCGGACACTAACACGCTCACTCTCGGTTCTTAGCAAACAAACCTCGGCGCCTCGGGACACCTCGCCAGTGAGTCCTTTGACTTCTCTCCTTGATGCGCGTCTGCTAGTTGTTAGACAAAAACAACGTACCGCTCGAGTTATTTCGTCTGCCCTCTCTGAAAGGCGAAGCCGAGCTCGCTCGTAAAGACCTGCACTTCCGAAAGGCGCAGGAAAGGTAAGACAGACGCAGACGACGTTGCAGCAGACGGTTGCAAAGGAGCAGACGACGCTCAGATAGGGGACCGCGATCAGCCAATCAGGGCTCGGCGTTCTGACGTCACCGCTACTTCCTTTCTCATGCGCAGAAGACGAAAATGAGCCCACTTGCGAGGCGTATACCGCCTACGGAGTGTCCATATTATCATGTCGAAGGAAAGTAAAGCGTTTGAAATTTTGAAATTCATAATAAAGCTGTTTTCAATTTTGATGAATATTTGCAGCATAACACGAGTCGTGATAGAAGGCAGAAGCACGAGAATTTTCTCCTTGAGTTCCGCTGTAGAAAAGATGTCTTTAAATACTCCTTTTTTCCTCGTTCTGTTTGTGAGTGGAATGAGTTGACACCAAGTGTGACGGCGATTGCTTCTACCGCTTTATTTGCGAGTGCCGTTGATGAATTGTTTTTTGTGACTAATGACTAAGCCACTTGTTAATTGTTGTTTGTTCATTTGACTCATTGATGGTTTCTGATGTTGTCTATTGTGACTTGGCCCTCAAAAGTTGGCCAGCAGTATTCTAAAATAAATAAAAACAAATATATACCGTGTGGCTTCTAGGCAAAAATATTCCACTTTTTTAAAAATATATCTTACATCTCATGGTGAAGTAATATATATCTTTGGAGAAGTCTACTTTGCCTGACGCATTGAGAAGTTCACTTCAACTGATGCCGCCCGTCGATTAGGCATCGCGTTTCGGAGTGTAAGGAGCGACCCTCTGATACAAAGGGCACGACGGACCTGCTATGGCTACGCACTGGCGGCACCTTCGATTATCAACACGATGCCCGGTGTTTCTCTCTTGCAGCTGAAAAGACGAATAAGGGAAAGCGGCAGTAAACTCCGTTCTTTCTTTGGACCTAGTCGTGTCAGCTAACGTCGCCGGTAGCGTGCTGTGCGGCGAAGAGGAGTTAAGAAGCGACGCCGGGTTGTGATGCGAGAGTTCGACTTCAAGAATTGTTTTCTCGCTTTAAACAAAAATGGCTTTGATTAAACTTTCAGAATCAAAAGACAATCGATTGTTCTTCGAAACCCACCATATTTTTGTATTTCTACTTGAACTACCTCAGGTGAAATAAACGGCTGTTTATGCGTCGAAACGCACTTTTAGGCAACTTCAGGATTTTTTTTACTGCGAGATTTTTAATTGAGCGGTTTAAACTCTTTTTTTTATCAAATATATACCTGCAGGGCAGCTGGTAAAAGTTTTATTAAATCCCCGGAGCAATTGAATATTTTTTATTAAAATAACAGGAATAACAAAATTATAAAAAAATTGTGTTTTTAAAAACATATTTAAATTAATCAAAACTGCACAAGCCCAACCACATTCCAAGTCGAAAGCCATCCAGATTTGAGAAATAAATATTGTTGTGTGTTTCATAAAAAGAAGATTTTTCATAAATTCTAGCAGTGATACCTAGTTTCACGCTATTTTTAAAAGTTAAAACCGCGCTCACGCCATCAAAAAAATGTTATCGTCAAAAATAATTTAGGGCATGGCTCCGGACAATGCGGTAATATGCCATGATTTTTTTTAGAAACGGAAGGTGGTCGAGTGCAACGTATGGGACGTTTGACATATAAAATGAACTATATATATATATATATATATATATAATAAATATATAATAAAATATAAAAATATATATAATAAAAAATATAATAAAATATATATATAATATAAATACCTCCTGGTTCGTTTTCTACCATCACCCTGCATATATATATATATATATATATATATATATATATATATATATATATATTTATTGTAACAGTGAAGAAAAATAATGAAGAAGAGGTCCTCGGGACAGCCACCGAGGACGAGAATGTTGGAGAACCCGAGAAATAAACCGTGACAAGTTAGTGGCAGCGGTGGGCTGCCGATCGAAACTCGACAATGTCCTTTGCAATACAATGGACGCCTTCCGGTGAGCCGCCCTCCCAAGCCCAGCAGCCAGAGGAAACCATTTGCACAATCGGTGGCCGCACCAACCGATATTCCGACGACAGCGGTGACATTTGAGACCTCGCAAAGGCTGTTAGAACTGTAGACTCAAACAATCATGGCCGCTACGCAGCAATCTTCGGACTTTCTAACCGAAAGTCATGCCGACATCTGCCGTAGAGTAGCTGCTTCGGAGATGCTTCAGCAAACAGGGTAACCAACTGTCTTCGCAGTTGAGCAGACTCTTTCACAAGCTACATTTTCTAGTCAACCCCGTCTCAAGTTAAAGCCATTTAATAGCGAAAAACCCTTGGATCTATACCTACAGCAGGTTGACATCATTTCCGATGCAAACCACTGACTGAAGACGAGAAGGCACGCGCTGTCATCGCGTAACTAGATGGCCCTGCCCTCAGCGTTCTTCATGCGCTCCAAGGAACCCGGCTTACTTACGCAGGATTGATCACGAGCTTGCGCGATCGTTTCGGTGATGAACATCTGCAACAAGCATTCTATGAAGAATTACGTTGGCGGCGCCCACAAGCAAGAGAGGGTTCTTCAGATCTCGCTGCAAGTATAGAGCGTTTGACCTACAAATCCTTCCCGTGCGCAACGTCCGATACATTGAATCGTGTCGACACAGCCGCGTTTGTCGATACCATAGGCAACCCTGAGGTCCAGAAGTTTGTAAGACTCGCTAGGCGAGGAACAATACGTGCCGCACTCGGACATGCCATGGAAATGAGCGCTGTTCAATGGGCTACCTACCGCGCGCAACCAGCAGCACCTCCTGAAATTACAGTACAACCATCGACGATTCCACAGCACACGCGCTCTCAGCTTGCGTCCGCTCGTTCACGGAACAGTATCGCTGGGTCGTGCTACCGATGAGGTAGTCGTGGTCTTTTTGCATCCGAATGCTCCTGCTCCTGCTACATCGGAGAATGCCACTCCCGCTCCTTGAGGGCGGAACCGGGTATAACTCGACGAAGGACCCTCGTATCAGTTACAGACCAGTTAACGTCGGTCGCCCGCCATCCTGTACTGGTTGACAACGTAAGGGTTGTGGACGCAATTTTCGACACTTAAGGAGCTGTGAATGCTATTGATATGTCTTTCTTTCAGCGGACATTAAAGTGTTCCCTGACTACCCAGTTCTACTAACTGCTCATGGGGGAAGCATACTAACTAAGGAAAAGTGAAACTAAAAAATGAAAGCCGTTTACTACTTCCTGTAACGCCAAATTAGAGTGCAGTTCTTGAGGAGGAGGAGGGAAGGTACGGGGAGGGGCTATGCCCCTCCTCCTCTACTGCTCGCCTCCCATTTAGGGCAAAATTTTCCCCGCTAAATTTAGCGGAAAATTGTCCCCGCTAAATTTAGCGGGAAGTTTTCCGCTAAATTTAGCGGGAAAAGTTTCAGCTAAATTTAGCGGGTAAAATTTTTCCGCTAAGTTTGGCGGAGAAATTTACCCATCATGCACCGCGCGGTTACGCCGAGGGTGACGTGACTGCCGACGCCGATACATCGCTCCTGCGTGAGCTATTTTTGCAGCGCTTGCCACACAGCATGGTACCCATCTTGGCAGCGGCCGAGGACATGCCCCTGGATCAATTGGCGAACTTGGCAGATCGGGTGAGTGAGTACTCCATTCCCACAATTTCCGCCACGTCCAGACCCTCACACCGAGTAGCAAGCCCTCCGTCTCGATCTACAGAAAACAATCTGGAGATTCGACTCAGCCGTTTGGAACAAGCCATTCAAGATATACAGCTGTCTCGCCGACCAAGGCGCGTTTCCCGTCCCCGGGCAAGATCCCGCCGCTCTTCTTCAGGCCCTGTTTCCTCGAACGCCAGTTTCTGCTGGTATCATCAGACGTTCGGACAAGAAGCGCGCAAGTGTTCTCAGCCTTGCACATGGCAGGGAAACTAGAAAACCGGACACTGGCAGCGGCAGGTGATTCCGGGTTACATGAAAGCCGCCTTTTTTATGTATTGGATCGCGTCACGCGACAACGCTTTCTTGTTGATACCGGCGCAGAAGTCAGCGTTCTGCCAGTATCACCTTCCGAAAAACGCCGGTTGTCCCGAACCTCGCCTCTTCGAGCCGTAAACTGTTCATCCATCGCTACGTATGGCCAACGCTCGCTGACCATCGACTTGGGCCTACGCCGCACGTTCCGATGGATTTTTATTGTTGCGGATATCAGCATTGCGATTCTGGGGGCCGACTTCCTGAGTCACTTCAACCTAAGTGTTGACATGCATTCTCGCCGTCTTGTTGATACTACGACCCGGTTGTCCATTCATGGCATCACCTCCCACTACGTTGTGTCCGAAGTCCGCCCAGCGCCCCCACATCCAAGTTTGAGGAGCTCGTGAGTAAATATCCGGACATAGCAAAGCCTACAAACTTAAACCAACCGGTCAAGCACGCTGTCACCCACCATATTGTGACCAATGGACCTCCAGTATTTGCAAGACCACGTCGTCTCACGAGAGAACGCCTGACCGTGGCCCGACGGGAGTTCGATCATATGCTGCAGCTTGGCATAATTCGCCCGTCTGCAAGCAATTGGTCGTCCCCCTCCATCTGGTTCCAAAAGCAACCGCTGGCGATTGGCGCCCCTGTGGGGACTATCGCGCACTTAATGCCCACACCGTACCCGATCGGTACCCTCTTCCACATATACAAGATTTTACAGCAAATCTTGCTGGTAAGAGTATTTACAGCAAGATAGACTTAGTCAAGGCTTATCATCAGATACCCGTTGAACCCTCTGACATTCCGAAGACGGCCATCACCACTCCTTTTGGGCTTTTCGAATATGTACGGATGCCATTTGGGTTGCGCAATGCAGCGCAAACATTTCAACGCTTTATCAATGAAGTGACAAGAGGCCTCGATTTCGTTTTCGCCTACCTTGACGATCTCCTCGTCGCGAGCACTTCCATGGACGAACACGAACAACATCTCAAACTCCTTTTCGACCGCCTTCAGTCCTTCGGCTTAATCATCAATCCAGGCAAGTGCGTATTCGGAGCCTCCGCAGTCGACTTTCTTGGCCATCATGTAACGGCCGCCGGGGTCACGCCATTGGACGACAAGGTTCAAGCAGTGCGTAATTTCCCGCAACCTACATCACTGCGCAAGCTCCGCGAGTTCCTTGGCCTTCTCAATTTTCACCGACGCTTTATTCCTGACTGCGCTCGTATTCTCCAACCCCTTACAGACCTCCTCAGAACAAGAAAAGGTCCCAATACAACCGTGGAGTGGTCAGCGGAAGCAGCGTCTGCTTTCTCGAGCGCGAAGAAAGCCCTGGTTGACGCTACTCTTCTCGTCCACCCGGAAACTGACGCTCCCATACGACTAATGACAGATGCCTCAAATATTGCAGTTGGTGCTGTCCTACAACAATACACTGAGGGAGAATGGCGCCCGCTCGGATTTTTTCCCAGAAGTTAAAACCAGCTGAGTCAAGGTATAGCACCTTTGGACGCGAATTGCTGGCCATCTTCCTGAGTGTAAAACATTTTCGTCACAACCTGGAAGGCACTACGTTTTACATACTCACAGACCATAAGCCTCTCACCTTCGCATTCAGAGGAAATCACACAAACTACTCCGCTCGTGAGATAAGACAGCTAGGGTTTATCTCGGAACTCACTGTTGACATCCGACACGTGCAAGGATCAGAAAATACCGCTTCGGACGCTCTTTCGAGAGTGGAGACCCTCTCCATCCAACCTGTCACAGTGGATTTTCAAGCGATGGCCCAAGCACAACACAATGATCCTGATCTAGTTGCAGAGCGACAAAAAGAATCCTCACTGCAACTTAGAGATATTCCATTACCACTTGCCTCATCAACTATCACTTGCGATCTCTCAACCAACACACCACGCCCTTACGTACCTCTGCCATTCCGGAGAACAGTATTTGAGGCCCTACACAATGCTAGCCATCCGGGAATTCGCTCCACACAGCGGCTCGTCACTGCCCGCTATGTATGGCCCAGCATAAATGCTGACGTACGCCGGTGGACCAAGAATTGTCTGCAGTGTCAGCGGGTGAAGATCACCAGACATACAGTAACACCCTTAGTCCATTTCCGGCTCCCTAAAACAAGGTTTGACCACATACATCTCGACCTGGTTGGACCTTTGCCTCCATGCCAAGGTTTCAGATACCTGCTCACCTGCGTAGATAGGTATACCAGATGGCCGGAGGCGATACCACTCCCAGACATTACGGCCGAAACTGTTGCCGATGCCTTTGTAATGCACTGGATTTCTCGTTACGGGTGCCCCTCCACCATCACAACTGACAGGGGACGACAATTCGAGTGTGCGTTATTCACAGCACTGACCCAACTCCTTGGTGCGCGCCACATCCTGACCACAGCATACCACCCTTCCGCCAACGGGATGGTGGAGCGGCTACACCGTCAACTCAAGGCTGCACTCGTAGCTCAAGATGACCGCACTCATTGGCTTCAACATCTCCCCCTGGTTCTCCTGAGCATAAGATGTGCCTTCAAGCCTGATCTCGGGTTCACATCATCTGAGCTAGTATACGGCGCCACACCTAGGCTCCCCGGGGAGTTTTTCACCCCACAGGATGAGAACGTATCATCTCCGTCAACCTACGTGAAGAGATTGCGCGAGTTCTTTCGACATATCCAGCCAACTTCCCCTCGACACTCGTCTCACCGAAAGCTCTTCAGGTCTCAAGATCTAGAGTCGTGCACACATGTTTTCGTACGCAGCGAACTCATCAAAAAGAGCCTTACTCCGGCGTACGATGGACCCTTCAAGATTCTCCAACGCTCTATGAAAACAATGACATTGGACGTCAATGGCCGTCAGCAAGTTGTCACAGTCGATAGGATCAAACCTGCTTATACCGACGCACCTTCGCCCTCTCTTTCATCAACCACATTGTTTTCAGGAACTGAGTCACCTGAAACATACCACATCCAACCTAAGAAGGTAACGTGGGCCCCAGCATCGTAGCACTCAGAGTTTCCCCGCAAGCACGAATCTTTGGACACGCCCTTAAGATTCAATGTATGATTCTGATGCAACAATAATCTGCGAGACCATGACAATTTCTGCCTACACCTCACTTCAAGACCGCTGCTATTGAAGATACGTGAGCCTCCAGCGCGACAGACATTTATACAATTTTTTTTAAAGCGCAGCTCTTAGGCGCCCGTTTCCGGCTTGAGCGGCGTCGCCGTCGCCGTCGGTAACTGCGCGGTGCATCATGGGAAATATCCCATAATGCACCGCGCGGAAAGGAGGAGGGAGGGGTAGGAGAGGAGGAGGGGAGGGAGGAGGGGAAGGGGAGGAGGAAGGAGGAAGGAGGAGGAAGGAGGATGAGGGGGAGGCGGGAGGAGTAGGGGGATGGAGGAGGAGGAAGGGGAGGGGAAAGGAGGAGGGGAGGGAGAAGGAAGGGGAGGAGGTGGAGGAGGAAGAGGGGAGGAGGAGGAGGAGGGGAGGATAAAGGACGAGGGGAGGAGGAGGGAGAGAAGGGAAGGGGAGGAGGAAGGGGAGGAGGAGGAGGGAGGAGATTTGGTAGGATGAGGAGTTGAGGAGGAGGGAGGAGGAGTTTACCCTCCCTCAGTACCCTTCCCTCCTCCTCCTCAATAGCTGCGGTCTAGTTCGGCGTTACAGGGAGTTGTAAACGGCTTTCATTTTTTCTCTCTCCTCTACCTGTTAAATTCGTATCCTGCTTCAGCCTCTTCCACCAGGACACTAGGGGGACCTCTGTGGAGACGTGGGCTGAGGCGAGCCCAACAGCAAGCCAGGCCTGCAGAGGAGGCCACGCGCCAGCCCAAAAGGAAGAAAAGAAAACTAGACCGAGGAAGTGCTTCGAAGACAGTCGTCCTTTGAATAGACCATTTGCTGTCTTACCCAAGCATCAAGGAGAATGCAGGGATTGGTGTTCCACGCGCCACACGCGCACGCCTTTCCTGTATAAAAGATTCGGAAGTAAATAACCAAAAGAAAGCATTGACGAACGCGCGTGCAAGATGCCATTGGTTTTAGGTATTTGCTTTAGAAAATTTACTACTGCTGAGGCCAGCACGTACGGCGCGTGGAACACCAATCTCTGCATTCTCCTTGATGCTTGGGTAAGACGGCAAATGGTCTATTCGTCGCGTTGAACATTTCAACCCGACATATATATATATATATATATATATATATATATATATATATATATATATATATATATATATATATATATATATATATATATATATATATATATATATATATGCATACATATGTATATATATATATTACAAAGGTGTTACAAGTGATATTCGTATTGCACTCGCGTCGCAACAAAAAAGGCTTGTGTCGTTTTGGACTCCGGGCCAGGGGCCCATTTAGAAAATTACCGAAGTCCGAGATAATTATATTGTTAATTATTTTTGCATAATTAACTTTTTTAATATTGTGTTTAAGGGCATAGTTTCAATTAGAAAATTGCTCAGCATCATCAAAAAACACTAAATCAACAAATTTCCAGAACGATAGAAGGCACGCGAAGCGCTTACGGCTTTCTGAAAAACCGTACAAATTCGACGGGGTTTTAAGTTTCGGTTTGTTATCGGAGCGCATCTCCGCCCCGGGAGCACCGCGCCCCGTGGAGAGATAGTGAAGCCAACCTCTGCTGCGCTGTCATCGCGCGACGCAGCAGAGGCTGGTTGCACTATCTCTCCACGGGGCGCAGTGCCGCCGGGGCTGAGATGCGCTCCAATAACAAACCGAAACTTAAAAACCCGCCGAATTTGTGCGGTTTTTCAGAAAGCCGTAAAATGCTGCGCGTGCCTTCTATCGTTTTGCAGTTTGTTGATTTAGTGGTTTTCGATGACGCTGAGCAATTTTCTAATTGAAACTATGCCCTTAAACACAATATTAAAAAAGTTAATTACGCAAAAATAATTAACAATCTAATTATTTCATACTTTAATAATTTTCCTAAATAGGGCCCTGGCCCAGGACCAAAAAGACATAAGCCTTTTTTTTGCTGCGACGCGTAGTTTTTGCAATATCGAATTTGTCCACCTTTCGTGAAACACCCTGTATATATATATATATATAATATATATATATATATATATATATATATATATATATATATATATATTGCCAGGGTTTATTTCCTAGGTTCTCCAACATTCTCGCTGTCGGTCCCAGTCCCGAGCACCTCCCCTTCCTTCCTTTTTGTTCGTTGTTACACTCGCTCCCCCTTCCACCTATGAATTAATAATGATCGATTTCATGAACCGAGGTCAGGTGTATGGTGTGTGTGTCGTTGAACGTGGGACGTAGTGCTTAAGGTGGCTACGATGTGCAGTGAATGTTGCATTGGTATGACGGGGACTGCTAGTACAATCACGAACTCGAATTGTGATGGGACCCAGCTAACGAACAACCTCACGGGAGCCTCTGTAGCGTGGGAGGAACTTTTCTGCCCGGCCTTTCTTTCGAAGGGGTCGACGTACCAAAACCCAGTCTCCACAACGTACAGGAGGTGGGAGTGATGATGGAGCAGTGCGTGCCTGAGTGCGTACCTGAGCAGGCAACTTTGTATCGCGAGCTTTCTTTTTAACGGCTTTGAAACGGCGTCGAGAGCTACTTGTAACGCTCTCTGCTCTTAGCTTCCAACGGTATTGTCACCGGATTCGCAGGGAAGGACTGGTGCACGTAAATACACTATTGGGAAAGGAGTAAACTCGGTTGTTGATTGTTCGGCAGTGTTCATTGGAAAGGCTGCGTATGACACAAGTTCGTCTCAGTTGTTGTGATGTTCGTTCACGTAGCTCGCGAGTATGCCACTGATAGTGCGGATGGCCCCTTCAACAATGCCATTTGTTTGTGGATGGTATGGCGCTTCTTCAGCGTGATGGATACCATGAGCTTTCATTTCTCTCGCACACCGATGGGAAATAAAAGATGAGCCGTGATCACTCACGATGACCCGGGGTACACGATGCCGAAGAATAACTTGTTGTCGTAAGAACTGCATGATGCGGTCGACCGCGGTGCTTGGAACTGCACGTGACTCTACCCATTTACTTAGGTAATCGATGGCGACGAGAACATACTTGCTGCCACTTGGAGTAGGATGAAACGGGCCGAGATTGTACATGCCGAGAATTTCAAAGGGAGCTTTCGGCAGTGTCACAGGCTGGACGCCACAGCTGATGGTGTTGTTCGCAATTTTTGGTGAATGATATATAAAGCAGGACGCTATGTATTCGGCAACGTATCTGCGAACTCCTGGCCACAAGTAGCGCTCCAAGATCTTCTTTGTAGTTTTGTTTCTTCCTGAATGTCCAGTGGTCCGGTTGTCGTGAGACAGGTGGAGCACGTCGATATGTACCAGCGTGGGTACAAACAGCAACCAACCTTGCGTTCCGCGGTGGCAGAGAAGCCCATGACAGACACGATAGGCGCGGCATAGACGCCGTTCTGCTGCATCAAAAGGAGATCTCAGTCGCGACCTAAGATCATAAACTTCTGGATCTGAGGTTTGAAATTCAGCAAGTTTAAAATCAGGGGCGCAAATATGAACCTCTTTGTTCAGTCCTTCAGTAGGGCTATTGAATTGCGTGAGAGAAAATCGGCGTCCGTGTGATATTTGCCGCCTCGATGACAGATATTGAACTCATACTCTTGCAACAGTAAAGCCCAGCGAGCAAGCTTGTGCGTTAGGTCTCGTTTCGACTCTAACCAAATTAAATCAGAGTTGTCTGTAACGGCTGTGAATCGATGACAATACAAGTATGGTTGAAAGTGTTGAATATCCCAGATGCGAGCTAGGCATTTCAGCTCCGATAAATGGTAGCGTTGTTCGGCATCGGTGAGGTGCCAACTGGTGTAAGACCTTACTTGTTGCGATTGGTCGGGGTGTTCTTGGAGTAATACAGCTCCAAGGCCAGTTCCACTGGCGTCGGTGTGAAGATAGCCGAGTTCCTCCATGTTGAGCAGATGTTGAAGTCGGCTGCGCTCTGACGGGGTCTTCCGGGCTAGAATGGCTGCCTTAAGAAGGTCGTACTGGTTCGATGTGGCCGGAGCTGCGAGGATGTCTTCTAACTCGTCGGCAAGTTCTGCTGGCAGCGACGAGACTACGTGGAGGTACTTCGTTGTTTGTGAAGTGATGTGATGGAGCTGGAATTGTGCCTCCACCTGCGCAAACCAAACCGTAGCGTTCTTTGCCCAAAATATCGGCAGCTTGATTTGGAATGCCGCCAAAGATCCCGATGGAATTGCTTCACCGAATTGCTTCACTGATGGAATGGCTTCATTGATTCACCGTCAGCCAAATCCATCTTTAAAAAGGGTGAAGAATCGTGAAGGAGTCGTTCGTCCGGGTCACCAATTTGTCGGTGTTGAAATGTTCAACGGGACGAATTCAAAGGACGACTGTCTTCGAAGCACTTCCTCGGTCTAGTTTTCTTTTCTTCCTTTTGGGCTGGCGCGTGGCCTCCTGTGCAGGCCTGGCTTGCTGTTGGCTGCCTCAGCCCTCACCGCCCCCCCCACCCCCCCCCACACACACACACACACACACACACACATATATATATATATATATATATATATATAGAGAGAGAGAGAGAGAGAGAGAGATCAGGCACGTAGCCAGGATTTTGTTTCGGCGGGGGCCTGCCCATGTCAAAATTCTGTTTGATGGGGAGGGGGTAGGAGCTCCCAGCAAAATGGAAGATTTCGGAGGTGGGGGGGGGGGTGCCTGGGCTCCATGGCGTCCCCCCTGGCTACGTGTCTGATAAGATTTGTTCACTCATTAATAGGAAAAATTCCTAAAAATCTTCCCGTAGTCTTTGAGGACTACTTACAACTTCCTCCGGGAGTTCGCTGACTTGTGCAGTGAAATGACTGAAGCCAAGGAGGGAACAAGTAGCCGTTCCGAATAAAGCTTTGATATAAACGGAGAGTTTCAATGTGAGACACCAAACATAATTTACCTCTTGCATTGCAGGGTAGGTAGCGTGTAATACGTTGGTCAAACACATACTCTCTTTAGATTCAGAGTTAACAACTGCATAGGACCACGCCATCACTTCCCTCCCATCCGCTTTGCAAACGTTTACGTTTCCTGAACACAGCTTCAAAAGGATATCTGCTACAACGCTGAAATTAGGGATCCATGCAACGCACGGAAATGGAACCGAGAGAGTCATGTATAATCAGAAAATGCAACATCCTGCGAGCCGACATATACGAGAATGCCGGCAAACTTAGCTACTTTCTACACTAATGGCTGTAGGCGTCCGTAACCCCGCACCCCTCCCCCCCCCCCCCCTCCCCTCACGTCGAGCCGGGGGAACGCTTGAGCTGGCAGAAGAAACTAACTCTGAGAGGCGTCTTATACACCGAAGGCCATTCATTTAGAGAAATATCCTGGTTCTCGCGCAGGGGCTGGGCTGTACCCAAAACATGCTCTAGCCCCTTAGCGGCGCAGGGAGCTTGGCACCCGAGAAAGGTGGGGGGGGGGGGGGGCGGAGCATGACCTGCACGTTTATCACCATCGCCTCTAGACTCTGTCTGCCGCTTTCCTGCCCCATCGACCCCAATGTGCTCTGTGTTTTTGTTTTCTTTTGTCTTGTGTGTATTTGACTTTTTTTGTGTTGTTGCTTTTCGTTCAGTCCAGATCAGGTGGCCCCCGATAGCCCACCATACTCGACGGTTCGAGGATCATGCATTGGAACGACTGCCGGCTAGAGCAAACCGTTAAGGGCAATCCACATACTTCAGTTAAGTCTGACCGAATGCGAGGGTTGCTATGGAAATAGCTGCGTTCAATTCCAACAAGACGGGGTAGAAAGCGGTTTTGTTGGAGCCGACATAGCTGTTGCCGTAGAAACCCTCACACTCGTGCGGACTCAACTCAAGTGTTTGAATCGCACTTTAGACTTTCTTCGTGCCCCTTTCTTTATTTTTTTTTTCTGAGGCGGGCGGGCTGTGTTTGTTAAACTTCCGCACTCTGCAATGTCCTGATGAAGAGCGGACTCCACTCGGAACGTCCTCCAAGCTTAGGCAATCCCTTTTTGAGTTATATTTATTCATATGAAGATAACGAGAGAAAGAGGAGAATGAGAATGGAGAATATAATGGAGTGCCGTAATATATAACAAAAAAGGTTTTCTAAGGTGTACTCGTATTGTTTATCCAACGACGTCCCGAGCGGTGTCCGCTCTTAAAAACAAGTCCTTATAATCTTTGTTTTTTCTGCCACTAAAGAACTGACAAGTATAATTCCTTGCAGAGCTTACTGATTAGGTCAGAGCATTGTGTTTCAAGCGCGCGCACAGCTTTTGCAGCAGATATACAACACCCTAATCTCACACGAATTTGTACCCGCATTTTTAGGTGCTTTGCCTGAGTCAGTTAAGAAAGCTGAATTGGTCGTGGCCGGCGTTAAGACTGCGTTCAGGACTCACTTGAAAAAGGCCAAATGGATGGACAATAGGACTCCGTAAGGGAGCCCTCGGAAGAAGCTGGACAACACCCAGATATTCACAGGCTACCCGAGTGGTCTCTCTGACGAGGAAAGCGTAAACAAACGCTATGGTGAGTGTTAATCACATAGCTAGCAAAGCGAAAGCGTTATCTTGTACCAGAAGTGGTATATTCTTTTCTTCCCTTGTGAAATATTTATTGATATGAAGTACGAAATAATGAAAAAGAAACGTGACGCTTTAAACAAAAAGCACCTCCAGCGTACGTCAATGGGCTGTTAGTCATCGAAGGGACCCCGGAAACCGGTTAATTAACGCATCGTCCTGATTTGGTAAATAGATGAACAGTTGTTGACATTTCCAAGCAGATGCACTCTAGCATCTAAGCACAGTAGCTGCTTGGAAAATTACGTTTTAACATTCGTCGGCTGCTGCGTCAATAATATAAATAGAATTTCCAAACGTTCACCGTAATGGGAGAATTTACGATATTATTTTGGTCACGTGTTCAAGGAATAAGCTTATGCTTTGATATTTCCGTATACAAAAATGACCATCTTCGGTCCCCTGTGTACTAGCCCATAGCTCAGATCGTTTTGAAACCGGATTATGTGGTATCCAAAAAGCAAACGATCGATTTTAATCATGCGGTAGGTGTCTTCAAAGTTTTTTAAGAACTTAAAAAAAAAAAAAACTTTTTGTGACATATTTTTTTTACTAAAATCTACATTTTATCTGAAATGTTATAAATAAACAGTAACACCCTTCGATGAACAGATAATAATGCAACTCCATTCAGTGCCGTTAAAGGTTCTTAGCTCAGTGTTTTCAATGTAGTATTAATTTTGCAAACTGAGTTTACTTGTCGCAATCAATGGCGATTATCTCAAATATGCGAAGCACAAAGATATCCTAGAATCGCCTTCTGCGTTCTGCATCTATGTCTATTGGAATGTGGAACGCCTTCCGTGCATGCGCAGTAGCGCTCTTTATAAGAAGGGTAAAAAAGTGATAAAAAGAGGAAGTACATATATATAGAGTAGCCAAACAAGACGTTAAATGTGTACTAAATATTTAGTTTTCTACGATAGAGTTGTTTTGTGAACATAATTGTATGTGATTTGTTTGTTTTAATCACAGGGTTCCTTTTTGTCACGCCCCCTTCAGAAATAATGATTAAAGCGTCTTTCCCTCACAAACTGCTTAGTACCAGACAAGGAGTCGGCTACCGAGCTTGCAGCGAGCTCTAATAATGTTTTACATTATGTTCCTCCGTCTCTTGAAACATCGGCCGGGCTTAACAAAGTCCTTCATAAAGGCATTGTCGGTGACGATGCACATCACGGAATCACCATTAATTGGTTCGTCGTATGCGCTAAATGACGTCGCTCAGACGCCTGAAGGCTAAAATAACTTTCTTAGTGGAGTCGCAACATCGGTGACGTTTTTTTTTTTTAGATTTGATTGCAAATCCATATAGTCATGTCTCTGGTAATATGGACCCCGTTAATATGGATACGCCGCTATATGGACACCATTTTCGGGAAGAAACGGGGGAAATACAAGCATTTTTGTCTCGTTAATATGGACAACTCACATTATGGACAATTGTTTGGGGGAACGGAGGCGTCCATATTAACGAGACATCACTGTACCCTGTCACCTGACGCGAATGGTCATGTGGTACTATCTGCGTGGAACCGGGTCTTCATGCGAGCGTGACCACTTGCCTGGCGTTGCCGAACAAATGCATGCATCTTTTCGAGAGTTCCACTTAGAGGGCAACTCCTTGTAATTGCAAAACAAATTGGGTTGACAGTTGAATTTATATTCCCAGATAGTAACAAACGGTTCATCTTCCTTTCTTTTCAAATAAATGTAATATGTTTTAGCGCATTTTGTTTTCAATATTACCACAAGCCTAAACCGGCACGTTTTTGCGGCGGGCAACATTGCTCCAGTAAACAGAAAAAGTACATTCTTACACCCCTCGTCACATGTAATACAGCCCAAAACATCAGCTCGACGTACTCCGCACTCACCTTGAATCGACGCTACCAACTTTAACGAGTCGCTTGGTACACGAGTTGCACATTTTCTTATGAAGATATCGCAGCTCCCAAGCCCCATGCAATTCCAATGGCAACGTTTTGATATTTTTCTCAGCAACCACCAGAACGAATTGAATTGGAAATGGTTTTATTAGAAATATAATAAAAAACTGAGTAATATTGTCGCGCCACATTTCCCGATCTAAATGTTAAAATTGTTTTTCAGGAACTTAAACTTGCTTGAAAAAGCCATTTTTTCGGTCCGTTCTTCGTGAACATTTAAAAATAAACTAAAGCATAAATACAAATTCAGGCGTCACAATATTGAAGGCCAGGACTTTTTGAATAAATCTCTTACATGATATATTTTACAGGGATTTTCATTTTGATAAAATTTAACTGAGTTTGTGGCCCATCTAATTGCCAGAAATCCAGTTGTCAGCTGGCGCCATCTATGAGCGTGTCGCTAATACTACCTCTTGAAATTGCGCAATGTGTTATCGCGCTCCGGACTACTTGTATCTTCAAGGTGGTCGGGTTGGCGGTCAGGATTTAAAAAAAAAAGTGCATCTCAAAGCATTTTTTTTTGGTGGGGGAAGATATGCGGATTATAGCGACAGTGAGTAGCAGGTTGTCCATCGCCCGAGCGCGTCCTTGGAGGATGTTCCGTTCTTTCTTTTTGTTTCAAGGTGGCACGAAATGCGAGTGAAATGTTCCTTTTTTTGTTCGGCGGCGAAGATATTTTGTGTGTGGGTTTGAGTCATTAGATTTCAATCGCCGAAACGCGTCATTCGGAGGATGATCCTTTCTTTCAACCATTTCGTCGTTTACCCTGAGACTGGGTTTTTTTTAGAAGAGCAAAAGTAACAGAAAAACGAGACAGGTCTGCTCTTGGACAGGTTTGCTCTTCTAAAAAAAACCCAGTCTCAGGGTAAACGACGAAATGGTTGACTTCCACCAGCTAGCCTGTACTATGACTCTTTTTTCGTTAATCCATTCTTTGTTGGCGTTTTGGGCCACGAAATTGAGGGTAAAGATTTCACTCTTCAAGCGGTCCTTGCGTGAGGCCTGAAGTTATTAAATGGAGGCAGACAAAAGGCTACGGAAGCGTTAAAGGGTCGATACTGTCTTACCACTTTCGGTTCGAATTAGGAGAGGTGATTTGATCTGGCGATTTCAAATATTTTGCAGAGGTGGATTTAAAATGTTTTCATATTTTAAATCAGGAAGGAACATACGCCGAGTTCGTCGATTTTGTTTTAATTTCGACATTCGCTTTGCATATCAACTTGTGGAGGCTGATTTATACCGTAATAAAAGAAACATTGCAAAAATTTCTTGAGTGAAGCTAAACACAAAAATACTTTTTGGTAGTAGGCGTCACACGTTGCTATTTGGCATTTGTGAAAGTCTCGCGCTGAAGATTTTTTTGTTGACATGAGCCAACACACTCGATTCAGTATTTTATGAAATAGAGGCGAATGCATTAGACAATAACCTGCACACCTTTGCTATGGTGTTCGTCGATTGCACTGTCTTGGTTGCGGTGCTTTTTCCTATATTCTCATGGCCTTCGGACAGTTCTGTCAATATCCGGTCACAAATGATCTGACCCACCTAGAGGTAGAAAAGGAGTCTGGAAGTCACACAAAGCGACCGAAGTAATACATTGTGCGGTATTTTGGAAAGCAAATTATTCTTTGCCAAATATAATTATTTTTGTTGTGGAATAAACATTTATAACACTTCTAGCCAAAACCAAATGATTGTGTTTTGGGAAATTTGAGAGGTATTCGTGCACTATTTCCAGATAGGTAAAAAGCGCGACACTGTTAGCACGAACAAGCGATCGCTAGTTTTTTTGTTTTTCTTTTTTTTCATAGAAACGAAACGTTGCCATCAAAGTTATCATAGGTACTGAACGTGCTCATTCGTGGATGTAATGCAGATGGTAATATTTCGTTACCACTAATACTCCTTCTACGTAAATTGTGAAAATCCGCCGATGTCGTGTTAGCGCTAGCAGTGTGGCGATGTGTACCTCGAGGAATCGTCTATTCCCTCACTGTGGGGCCGTTTTTTCCTACGTTCCAGAAGGTGCCTTTTTCCCAAGCACATATGATCCGACCGCCCGAAGGCCATGAGGATCCGGGAAACCCAGAAATAGAGAATCCTTTGGGGATATTTGTTCGTACTTCCCACCTGGGGCCTTTTTTTTTCCGGGGACATTTTGTCCGGGGACTTTTTTCCGGGGTCATCTTTTCCGGGGTCATTTTTTTTAGACATTATGTCTTACACCCCCCAAAACGTGCACAGCGCCTTTTGACGCTGTTACTTGATGCCACAGCGTTTACTTATCTAAGTGATTTGCGGTGGCGGCGTCTCGCCCGGGCGAACAAAACAAAACAACAACAAACGCGGCGCTCGGTATAAGATGCTGGGCCTTAGATGCAATCCAGTTTTGCGAAGTGATTTATCGAAACATGTATTTATACAAATTATTCATCGATTGTTTTAATAGTTTAGTTACAATTGAATTACGCTTTGATGAGTACGTATTAAACGCAACACTTTCTAAACTTCTGGTAACTCTTTTTTTTTTGGCATTTCGGCAGTACAACGTATAGTTTTGCTTCCGTGCAATTTAGAAATCACACACCTAGTATTTGGAAATCAGGATGACCGTCGAAATAAAATGATATCCGGTGCTCTGAGAAAAAAGCTGAGACTCTAATGGCTGCTGATTGTATCGCGAACTGGTTAATTTCGTTTCTTTTTTCGCACGAGGAGATCAGACACTTCTTTGAGTGACTAGCATTATTTTTTCAAAGCACTGCTTGGCGGGAATGAAATGCAGGCTCTTAGGGGCCGCTATTTAGGATTGAAAGTCATTCCTACTTGTGGTAGATTATTTAGCAACATTATGACACAGTGCCATGAGATAAATGTATGGCATATTTCGTTTTTGTAATGATGATGTAAACAATCTACATGCTATTTGGAAATCGTATCGTACAAAAAATTTCGGGACGCGAATAGCCGAAAAGCTGGGCGTTTAAAAGTTTTTTTTTCTCCAACCTGATTTTTTTTTTAATATGATAAGAATGGAACAAAGGGCACACTTTGCGATTGCTTTGGAAGCCCACACCCCTCCCCGATATCCTCTTTTTAACTACAGAACAAGAAACAGCCATTTTCGCAGCTCGGCGCAAGGACGGATTGGGTGGGTCGGGGCTTTTAGAGTCAAGCATCCGCTGATAACCGGAACAAAAAGACGAGCTTTTTCTTTATATTCATTTGGAAGTAGCACTATATCGCGTAAGCAGATGGGAGGAAAGGCTTCCTCCCTAGTGATATCTGGATTCTGGAAAAGTTCATATCGGAGATGAAATTCTACTGCGATATCCTCTTAAGATGGTTATTGTACGTATTACTGACTTCAAAAAGGAATCGGGGTTTTATTGGCCCTATCAAAAACATCAGTGTTTTTTTTCAGTTTTTGATACGTACTTTAGCTGTTTAATATGTTATACCGCACCGTAATCAAACCTCTCGGCGTCACTGCGTTGTACATCAAATTGAAATTTTGGGGTGTATTATATGTCACAAGAGGTGTAATGGCTACGCCCTTTCTTAGAGTGTAGGCAACAAATGTAAGAGACGGCATGTCGCCTCCTACATCCGTTACCTACATCTTCTTACCACGTGCGGCAAATCATGACGTCACGCACCAGGCTACGAGGCGCAGCTCAACGCAAGGGCGAAAGTGTCGTTTGCTACGATCGGCAGCCTGCTTCACCCGATGACGCTTGTAATACCGCCGCGACCGCATTTCTAGCGCAGAAAAGGGAAAGTTTTGCCAATTGCGTCTCTTGAAAACCTTAGTAAAATGTGAAATTCAGCGAAACCACGCGCGATCATCGCGAGACGGAGTTTGTAGAGGCGTGCCGCGATAAATGTTGCAAACTTGCTCGTTCGCCCGCGACATACGCAGCTGGTGATGACACATACTCACGCGGGAGCATGATCGTGCATGTGCGTTCCTCTAACCATGCGGCCCATGATGAGCGCGCAGCTAGCCACGCCTGTAGGCTTTGCTTAGAAGGGCGATTATCATTTGGGCCCGTTCTCGTTACATCCTTGGCGTCTAATCCTTCAGAAAAGACATCAAATAGGGTAACTTCAAGGTGTGCGCGTTATGGCTGGGCCACCGCTGTCCTCGAAGAAGCTTCTACAAGTCCGCCCCTCCATCCTCCCTACAAGCCTACAAGCATGCGCTCAAATATGGACACACACGTGATAATTACCCCTGCGGTTTGTCTAATAGCTCCGATTGTACATTCCTTCCGTTCTTGGAACAGGCAGCGCAGGTCAGAAATCGCTCTTTGGATTATCCGGATGTGGTAGCAGGCGCTGGGGAATCAAACACCGAACTGCTCTTTTGTGTCAAAGCACAGTTTCGTAGGTATGTCTTTTCCCGAGTTGCGAGAGGGTGGACTCGGAGTGTGTTCCTAGCGTCCCCCCCCCCCCCCCTCGCACACACGTAAACACACTTTGTGCTCCTCTTGTTTATTTTTCTTAAAGTGGACTGCAGCGTAGGCTGCGAGCTGTCGGATCAAATCCCGACTGAAAAAGTACCACGCGCCATTCGGTACGCGTGTGAACGGAACCAAACGCGAATGAAACAAAATGTTAAAAATCGAATAAAAACGGTTTGGATGTTTTGATAAAGTTTCAAGAGAGAAGATACAAATGAAAATGCGGCGAAACGAGAATGAGCGAAATGCGATTGGGACATTTTCAGATACACCCGCTTAAAAGAACGTAAAAACAAGCAAACAAATCTCCATGAAAACAATTAGCATGACGTAGGTAGCGCAGGGTGGGATGTGCCGACACGGTGCTGTTGACTGCGCTGTTCGCTTCGCTGCGCCTCGCTCGCTAGGATAAGCAGGTTTTGGTGTTTCTCAACACCTCAAACCTTGTTTGCCAGTTGTTCTACCTTCTATCCGGAATAACATCAAAATATTCTTGTGTGGCTTTTTTAGGAGATACTAAAGAGAATATCAATGCTTTTTTTAATGCGTAGAATGAACTGGAGTTGCCATTTAAGTGGCTCATGTTTGATAATAGTTCTGTGGTCCATGTGAGGTCATGGTCAGAAGCTACAAGCATTGCGGTTGCAAATTAGCCAACCCCAATAATAAGAATAGTTTGGTTGGCGGGTAGCCACCCACAATGCTGAGAAAAGGACTGACAAGCTAGCAACGGTGAATTTTTCCTCCACATCTACTGACGCGCCCTAACCAGACACAGAGAAAGCAAATATACGTTTTCACATCCAGGCGAAGAGCAGGAATTGTCCGCCCTCCCGCCTCATCTTTCCGTTTTGTTTTGTGGGCATATCGCCGCGCCTTAGTTTAATAAACGCTGTTAAGGTCAATCAGCGTCAGCAGAGCAGAATGCCGTGCGTAATTCAGTTTCAAGTCCAAACACGCAAAGCACCTTGGCTGCACTCACCTTTTTATCACTAATTTTGCAAACGGGTAAACTAAGCCGTTAGAAACAGCAAAGATCCGGGGCAGTGCCAGCAGTACTGCGAACACTGCGCTAAGATGGCCGACTTCGCGACCCCTCAACCTGGGTGCCAACATCAATCACTGGGCTTTTGCATTTCCGCGTAGCAACATCATTGTCATGAAAGTCCGCCTTGTGAACGAAGAATGGAATGGTCGACTCCCCAATGTCACAATGTGTATCGCGTTCCAGTGGTGTAACATCAAGTTGAGAGGTCGTAATCCGTCCTAGACAGACATACTGTTTTGCGTTAAAGAGTTCAGGAAGAGCTGCTTAAGCAACTACGTGTAATCTATTGGCATGCCGGTCATGTTAGAATGTTGGTCTAAGCCGTAGTTACGCAACGTTCGGGCCAATATAATTGCGGCCTGGCAATCTGTACTGCTGGGTCCGAGTCTGAGCAGAGTCTGAGCAGGCTTAAAGTATGTCGTGAAGTACGTGTATTTAGAGTTATGTATATTATCATAAAACGAACCGAAACAGAAAGATCCATACCTGGTAGGAGAAAAAATTGTTTTTTTAGGTTATAATTAGATTGCTTTTACAA
>JAZHYW010003398.1:0-29658 GCA_037355805.1 Ixodes ricinus
CGCTATGAAGGCCGTCATTCAAGGCACTCTAAACACCTGTTTATATCTTTACCATCGCGCGCGTTCCATGCACGAGGGCTCATTCCGCTCTCGTGAGGCTTAGCACTGCCCCTAAGCTCACCCTCTCCCGCGCTCGGGAGAGGGTGATGTAGCGGCCGTGCTCACCCTCACGAGGCGGAATGAGCCCTCGTGCATGGAGCGCGCACTCACCAGCAACTGTGACAGCGCTGTAAGGCGCGTCCTATGGTAAAGATATAAACAACCGTTTAGAGTACCGTTGGTTGAGACTAGCTGAGACGCCAGAAAGTCTGGTCGGTACCATTTTGAGTGTTTGTGCGTATGGCGCGTGCTTTGCTCGCCTTCCTAAGTGACACAAACGCACGTGCTGGGCTGCGGAGATCGTGCGCAGGGCTGTGAAAGTGTCAACAAATTTAGAATCGCCTCAAGAGTGGGTTGGCGTATCTAGAGTGTGCCGGCCGCCTGACGAACGCGCATAACTCCGCACCGTTTGATGCTATTCGCATTAACGTAGATAATCATTCCCAAAGGATGGGTTCTGTGCTGATTTTTTATTTATTTATTTATTTATTTCAATTTGATGCACGGAGGCTGCAGAACATCATTTTCAAAGCACCGTAGTAGCACCTTCCGTCCCGGAGCGTGACGTAATACAAGGAGTTTTCCGAATCTCCGCTCTCGCGCATCTTCAGCTCCTATCAGAGATATGCACGCGCACTCTCGCTATTTTCATAAAAAGGTCTAAAAATGGCGTCGTGACTGGTGTCAGTGCTGGGGAATATATAGGGTGCTTCAAGTCACCAGGCTCGATCTAAAATGGACCGTAAAAATCGACCACTGCACGTAGCCATCTAAACTTTTCGTCAAGGTGTATTTCACAGGTCGGTTTTCTTGTAAAATTACAAAGCGTAGTTCTCTTTTATACTTCGTTTCAGCTTGGGTCCAGACGCAGGCGATGCTACAAGCGCGAGCTCCGGGCTTTCTGCATCCCTGCCAAGCACGCGCGCTCGTGCAATGCAAGCACTGTTCAGGGCAACACGCTCGCGCTCGTAGCATCGGCTGCGTCTGAACCCAAGCTGAAACGAAGTATGAAGTAAAAATAGGGCCAATAAAGTTGCCAGGGTCGACGGCGGGCGGTGACCCAGACAACCAAGTCCAGTGGCGGGGTGTGTTTGGCGTTCGTATTGATAGGTGGCGTCGGGAGCAGCGTCTGAAGGTGCAGCCGACCAGCGAAAGGTAGCAGACGACACGCGGACGAAATCCGTTGGCAGCAAAAGCGCCGATGTTATGCGGACGCGTTTTTTTTACTTCAAGCTTTGCTTTTATCGATTGCATTTATGTTTTAACCGAAGGTACATTTCAAAAAAGATTATATTTTTTATAAACCACGCTGGTCGCGAGCCGTCGCGATAAGGAGGTAGCGCCATCTATCAATACGAACGCCAAACAAACCCCACCACTGGACCCCTGTCGTCTGCGTTGCTGCCCGCCGTAGACCCTGGCAAGTTTCTTTAGCCTTATTTTTTACAAAAAGAGAGCTACGCTTTGTAATTTTAAAAGAAAAAACCGACCTGTGAATTACACCTTTCACGAAAAGTTTAAATTGCTACGTGGAGGCGTCGATTTTTACGGTCCATTTTAGATCGAGCCTGGTGACTTGAACCACCCTACATTACATATAGAGAAAGATAGCAATAGGAGAGTGTTGAGAGAACTATGCGTATTTTAATCTCCAGGAAATGCATCAGTCCACCTTCCTTATCTTTTGATAAGGGAACAAGAAAGTTTCTAGGATTGTAGTTTTTGTGTGTGTGTGTGTGTGTGTGTGTGTGTTTCTGTCTGTCTGTCTGTCTGTCTGTCTGTCTGTGTGTGTGTGTGTGTGTGTGTGTGTGTGTGTGTGTGTGTGTGTGTGTGTGTGTGTGTGTGTGTGTGTGTGTGTGTGTGTGTGTGTGTGTGTGTGTGTGTGTGTGTGTGTGTGTGTGTGTGTGTGTGTGTGTGTGTGTGTTTGTTTTTCTTTTTGGCCAAAAATATAATTTTATGACGTATCGTCTGGTCGGAGGTTTTTCTTCGCGTTTTTCGCGTTTAGTTACAACCTTCAGGGAAAAAAAAAAGAACCTGATATTCAGATTCACGGGATAAAACTCGTGTTTTTTACCTCTTTAGCTTTTTTTTAAACAATAATGCAATCAACTTTTTTTTCCACTTTAAAAGACTCCACTGCGACAAGGATATGCCGATCTCGTAGCAAAAACCTGAAAATGAATCACATAAAAGCCACTGCGTTTCATTGCATGCTAGCTTAAAGGAGCAGTGCAACGATTTTAACGTTGAAAGAATTGGCATCTTCTACTTTTAACATTGTTCATCTTGTCACAAAGGACAGAAAACACACTTCCTTCCTTCAAAATGTTGCGATTCCGCCGCGTAATCGCGAGGCAAAAATTAGAATATTCCCCGACCTGCAGCCGCGAGCGGCGGCCATGAGAAACACGCGGCATGACGTCAATGGGGGATCTTGTAGAAAGACAGCAAGTTGTGCGAATACCTGCTCGATAAAAGGTAACTTTTTCTATAAATCATGTCGTTCCAACATAAATATAAATGCGTCAAAAACCTGGTATCATCGACAAAACTTTTATTATACGGAGTTTTAGTGGCGCCATCTATCCTAGGTCCACAAAACCGTCAGCTCTATCTGCTACCGCGAACAGCCGCCAGAAGCCGGAGGGGGAGGGGGACGGACGGGTATGGCCGGACCCGGATGAGACTTTCCTCGCTTTCACCATATTGTTCGCGCTGCGCCCGCCAGCACGTGGTCACGCGGTCGCGAGCGGATGAGTTCTCGCTGCTCACTGATGGCTCTAGAGAGAGAGCTTCACCGGAACCCCGCGCGACCCCCATTGACGTCACAGCGCACGTGACTCGGAAGATGGTGAAGGAGTTGAGAGGCGCCGAAAACCTCAATCTTTGTCCATTTTTAAAATAAAAACTAGGACATGCAGGCAAAAGCGGTTTTTTGTTCTTTACTTCAGAAAGATCGACGTACCAACTCCCAGATTATTTAAGCAAAGCACTGAAACTGTTGCACAGCTCCTTTAATGCATACTAAAAAAAAAAGAACGATTTTAATTTTATTTAATTGTGTCACTTATTTAACGAACAAACTATTCTTAATCATGAATATGGTCTCGTTTGAAAAATATTTATAAATATTGTAAACGACAGAAAGTCGTTCACAGGGAATTAACATGGGAGGTATAGACATTTATGGACTAGCGGTCAACCCATATATGCTTTAGCCGCATACGTTATTAAGATAATATTTTGGTAGATAACGGAAAACAATGACGCCATCAACGTCTAATAAGCGGAACAAGCGCGAATTTCTCCTGGCATCGAGCTTTACGAGTGCATCCTTTCAATATGAGTTGAGCAAGCCGGGCATGATGTCTAAACCCAATCTAAAGATGTGTGTAAAAAAACAAAAAAAAACCGTTTTTGTTGCTGTTTTTTTTTTTGCTGTTTTTTTTTATCGATTCAACAGCTTGCGCGACTGCTCAGACACTACCATCATTGGCCTAATCCGATATTACATAAATCCAACACTGGCATTAACGAAAACAATCGGAAACTTAATGGCGTAAACCGGTGTAATACAACACCAGTATTAACGGAACATTTCTCCAACTTCACCTTACGACGCGGCTCCAGTTTATCACAAGTCAAATTTTTCGTAACTTAGACGCCTCGCGAAGCTACCAGAACTAGGCTTTAATGGACCAAAAAGTAACCATTACCAAAAACGCTATCTAACCAAAAAAAAAAAAGACAGTTTCGTCTAAACAGACGTTACCCTACACCAGCGCGACCTTGACGCGGGGATATCCGAGCAAAAAAAAAAAGAAAAAAGAAAACGACCTTGACGTATAACTTCCGCAACCAAAGTCAGAACATAAAAAATAATAATAATAATAATAATTCTCTCTTTCTTGCGGCGCTGCATATGGTAATTTATTCAAGCAAGGCAATGCGGGTGGTGTTTCAGACTCTAGACACGTAAATTAAAAATAAAAACATCCATTGAACGTGGACTTGTGGCGCCATCTAGGCAACGAGCCACAAAGCTTCGAGGCTGAATAGGTTCGATGCTGCTTCGGTGACTGCGCGATCGACTTACCAGATGTCGCTCTTCATCGTAATCCTGTGTAGGATCCTCTTCCACCTGAAATATGAAGACAATCCTGATTATTTTCCTCAAGAGACCACAGACCAAAAGTAATAAAATTAATTAAATCTTACAATGGTGACTAACCCTCCCAGAACTTAAGCAGCTTTAGAGGGACCGTGGCAATAACTAATAGCAATGTTAGAGATCCTTTACACTAATAGCACGAACATTTGGTAGATTATAAATCTTTCTACGTATAGTCTAGATAATAAAATATTGGGCGTGAACAATTCCGACAATGCACGTGGTGTGGATCCACCCTTCCCTTTAAGTTATGTTTATACTAATACAGAATCACATAGATGAGGTTAGTGCTTGCGCTTCATAAGCCAATATAAAACTAAATACACATTCTAAGTTATTTATTCACATGCATATCAACAATAAAAAAGTCACACGAAAAGAAAACAACGGATAATTATTATGGCATGCGTAAATATCTGCCCGAGTCTCTTAGGCAAACTTGTTTATTCCAGTTATTCGCCACGCAATACTTCCGCAGGTAGCAATAGATAAGTTACAAGCACATTCGAAAACCCATAAGTACTCTAATCTCAAATACTGTTTTACAGGTAATACAGACTGACTAGCCAAGTTGGAATTGCTCGCTTTTGTCATTTTCGAGTCGCGCGAAAGTCAAAATGAAAATCTACGGTCAACAACAAAAACACACACAAAAAAAAAACTTTCTAAAACTTCTTCCTTTTTTTTGCTTTGGCGGTTATTAATTTATTGCGGTGTGCAAATGATGAGGACAGTGAACAAACATTCGGAAGTCAACCTCAAAACGCAGCTAATAAGACATTAAAAAACTGTAGGCTTTTCTTTTTTCTTTCTCGATTAGTCGTTTTGGCACGAAAAAGTCCTGCGCAGTCGATCGTGAGCAGCCACAAGAGGCTTAAACACCGATCGTGTCGCAGCCACTCGCAATCAAACACTTTGTAACTATAACGACATATCGGTGCTTCACTGATATGTCGTTATATTTTGGGAATTGCGCAAACTTTCAGCTCCGTGAAACAGCGAGCCCCACGTTGGGCGCCAAAAATGTGTTGACCGGAAACGTCACTGTTTTTTACCTTTTGGTTACAAGTTCACAAACATCAGTACTTTCTAAATATACTACTAGCAGTACCTCCATCTGAGCTGTGTAAAAAACGAAAAAAAATTGTTCCGCGGTGTGAATATGTTTTACAGTTGCCAGAGCTCTCAATAAACAACGTCTTAAAAACACTTTTTTTTTCGAGCTGTGGCGGCTTGCAACCCGGAAAGTCCGGTACTCTCGACCAGATCCCATCGTGTGGACCGCACCACGCCGAGCGACCGAAATTGCCGTACGGCGTTGGTGCTCTGTCAATGCGAGAAAATGCGAACAACAAAAGAACACCCGGCCATAGAAGAGTCGTAAAGCACGCGTGCGTCGACCGGCCTCAACACACGCGCTTATTGTCACTTCGTCTATTGGGAGAGCGTTGCAGCCAGGGAAGTCGCGAAATTTCGTAGAAACTTTTAGTGAAATTCGATAAAATTCGACTCATGGACCGATAGTGTTATCCGACACAAGCGTTTCCAGTTTCGGGAAACAAAAATATCCTTTATGAAGTTGTTTATTATTTTAAACCTGATAAATGTATTACCGATGTTTACATTAGACGAACACGCGGCCCTGACGTCTGAAGCTGCGGTGGCTATCGACGGCACGGCGCATGCGCAGACGCTTCACTTCAGGCGAATTCGGTTTCTGCGCACGCGCAGTGCCACACCTGGTGTGGGCAAACGCGGCTTGTTTGTAAACAGCGTGTCGGTCTATAAAAACTAACGTTTACTTGAGATTCAGTGAGTTTATTAACGCGAAACAATCAGACAATATACACGTTTGCGCACGAGCACGAAGGTCGAACTTTTGTCGAACTTGACGTTAGAAGTTCCAGAAAAGTCGAACCTGGTCAAACTCTAAAACCATTTCAGGTTCGAGATATCCCTGTTGCTGCAGCAGCCTTGCTCTGTGCGGTAAGAGCTGCCAGGCCATAGGATACTGACGTAATAAACATACAGCGCCGAAGTAGTTCGTCGATAACTGGAGAGACGCAGCCGGCTGTAAAAATGCAGTATTTGTCTTTGAAATGATGTTTCGAATTCAAAGCAGACGGGCTTTGCCAACGACGCTTTTCAAGCCCTTCAAAATGGCGCTGCTTTGATTTACGGTCGGCGTGACACAGCGGCTCAGAGACCGACGCGCTTTTTTTTGTTTTTTTTCAGCCGTTAAAAATCAGTTTTAATGTTTATACTTTTGCGCTAGAACCGGTTGGCTTCGCCTCTAGATATCTATTCCAATCGGCAGGAGGCGCCGCCTAGCAGAGTGCAGCTCGAAAAGAAGCTTTATGTGAAGCCTCAACATTCGAGCAGACGTCCCTCGGCACACTTCATACTACACTGTAGTCAGTGTGAGTTATGATCGAATAAAAAACATAAAAAAAGTCGCAAATATAACGTGGAGGTCTAGAAAAAAAAAAAAAACATCAACCAAGGGACATTTGTAACCGAAATTGAAAAGCGCTGTCTAACCAAACGATGGTCCTCGAAACGCTGATGTCTGCCCTGCGCTTATTTTTCACGACCCATTTACAAGCACGTTAAAAACTGCATCGGCCACAATAAAAATAAATAAAAACTTGTTTAGGATAATGAGTTGTGGTGCAGTTGCAATTTCTCAAGAAGCAAACCATTTCCATGTAAATCGCTCTTGCAGAACGAGGAACAATGTGACAAGTTGCCGCTAACGCATGCAGCTTGTAACGTTCGAGGAAGCGTCTGTTACAATCCAAGTTAGTTTTAAACCACCACTTCGCCGCCAATCTCCGCCTATAATCCCACATACCAGTTCCAGTGGCACACGCACTCGCTTAGTGTATGCTCATAAACGGCGAACAAAAAAGAATATACATCCACTCCATTCAATTTCGCTAATGATTGGTATAAAACAGGATCCGACAAAAGGTATTTCGTTTTTCTCGTAACAAATAAAAACACTCAATCAACTCACCAAACAAAAAGCTTGGTGAAAAAAAAAAAAACTTAAACTGATCCTGTTTTGCTGCCATTGGACAGATAGAAACGGAGCAGACCGATAACGCATCATACGCCTTTCTCAGTGAATAAACATATTCATTCGGGAATCCGTGGCAGGCAGAGTATTCGTTACTTGCTCGAATATTCGTAGTTCGTGCGAATACATCGCCGTTTTCCGAATAATCGGCTTTGGCCGAATATTCGGGAACTTCCGAATATTCAATTTTCGAATCGAATACGTTTCGAATAAGGAAAATATTCTGATTCGTATTCGAAATTTCGAATATTCGCACACCCCTACTCGTTTGTAACTGGGAACAAAAATAAATAAATAAAAACACCCAGAACCGGGGAGCACGAAAGACAGAGTACGAACGTATTTCCGTTCAATCGCCGGGCAAATCTTCGAGACAATTTCTTTTAATAACCATTTTGCAGTTCCTGCCTCACGAAAGAGGGGGGGGGGGTAATCAAGATGCTTTTTGTCTGAAGTTTTAAGCGATTCTGTTCTGTAACGAACGGAAAATGCTTTAACAACAACAAGCATTTGTTTTTATTAGCAATGAAGCGCTGACGGAGTTGTTTTGTGGTTTATGTTGGATCTTGCGTCGTCATGACTGCCGTACGATTAAAAAGTTCGTCTCAGACACGCGGTCTAATGCGTGTCAGTGTAAGAAATTCTGGCAATATGTTACTCTCCGCATGTATGTCGAATCGCGAGGAAAACTTACTTTAGCATCATCCTAATCCTGCTTCTTAATTACTTTACCCTGCATCGTCAATCCATCTCGTTCCACGTAGACTCACCCAGGAAAGGAAAAGAAATATTTCGAGCGAGCGACACCTTTTTAAAGGGATACTTCAACGAAATTTGAAATATTCCCGTCATGTTCAAAAATAGGTTGAATATGATCCACAATATCCGTAAATGACAATCGCACGTTTGTATTTTGATCCTGGTGGCTGTATTTTTTCGTTATAAACGGCCCATCTGGCAAGCGCTGGGAGAAGGCCCAGCCTAGAGCACGTGACATCCAACGCAATCGTGACGTAGGTCGTCTCAGGACGAGCAAAGCTACGGCGAGGCTGACGTCGAGAGGATGGCCTAGTCGTTCCAGCCACCGAAGCGGCTGCTTTTGTACGAATTGTGAGTGAGGGGTTAATCTTCTATAATCTTGTAGGGGGACAATAGCGACTTCTGCGACACACAAAAGGGATTCTCGGGAAGAGGGGAGTTCCTCCTTCCCCCCTTTTCTCGTCGTGGCCGGAGGCGAGACGACCTCCGTCACTAGCTCTCAAGGTTCCTAGACGAGCATTACAAACGAGGCGTTAGCGACATCCACCAGGTGCTCTTTGCTAATCGTTTAATTCGTTTTAAAATTCATTTTCGAGACTTTTTTAACAAGATATCGGTATGTTCCATAGACCATGTGATACTGCTCTTTTGAACACATATAGACCAAAAAATGAGCGCCGAAATTTCGTTGTATATAGTATCCCTTTAGAGCCTCGCTTTTTACGGAACCCGCCAATGCCAAAATGTTGTCCGTCCACCCGTCCGCGCATTTTCCGCTAAATTTAGCGAGGAAATTGACGTCACGTGACTTATACGTCAATTCAGTTTCCCCGCTAAATATAGCGGGAAAATTCACGCCTCCTGACCTAAACGCTAATCCTGTTTCTACGCTAAATTTAGAGGGAAACGGACGTCACGTGGCATACCAGTTCAGCTACCCCACTAAATATAGCGGGGGAAATCGACGTCACGTGACAGACAATTCAGTTTCCCCGCTAAATTTAGCGGGGAAATATACGTCACGTGACATACCGATTCCCTCTCCCCATTCCCCTCTTTTCCCTTCCCTCTTTCTCATTCTCTCTCCTCAACCTGTCCTTGCTCCCCCTCTCCTGGTCACGTGACATACCAATTTAATTTCCCCAAAAATATATATTAAAAAAAATAGGTTCTTTAATCCTGGAACGAGTGATCAATGACTTCCAAACAATTGAATAACAACAGCTAGCTCTAAAACTGCATTGTCACTGCCAATTGTTTTTTTCTTTCTATCAACATTCCGTGTATGATGTCATTCAGAATAAACCAAGATGGACTGAAAGAAAACGAAAAGGACCAGTCACTCCATTAAAACAATTTTAAAAGTACGAGCACTTCCGTGGTTAACTTAACACGCATTCGCTTTCGCAGCTAGCCGCCGCACAAACGGCGTCATTCCAATCGCTTCGCTGACCCCGCCTCCAGAAACGCCGTAAGATTCCCCCTTCCTCTCTCTGACTGCTATCTTCCTTCCTCGGTACGAGGCTGTCATTTTGATTCGTACATTCCGGCGGCGGGAAGACCAACCGGTTCGGCACCAAATTCCCACGTCAAACGTGAAGTCGGGCTTCACTCCCGCCAAGCGAGAAATGCGCACGATTCGACCAGGGGCGGACGAACAATTTGTGGGAGACTGTTGCAGCTCGCAGTCTCGTTCAAGACCACTCAACGCTCTCGTGTCTTAACTATATTAAAATGTCCGGACTGTCCCACTTTGAACTTTGGGAGGGGGCTATGGTGTTCATTTGTCAGAGATATTGGTGGTTTCGGCGCGTGACAGCCTATAGCTTCCACTATATTAACAGAGCGCTCCTGGCACTAGTATGGCGTGGATTTGCCACTTTCACCAAACAGTGTCACGGCAAGTATGCAAAAAGAAAAAAAAAGGAGAAAAAAAGAGCTGTTTCTTGAGAAGTCATATTGTGTATCAGGGGTCTCAAATTCATTTGAGTCTGGGGGCAAAATAGTCCACAAAGGAAAGGTCGAAGGCCGATATAAGACAAGGGGGGGGGGGGGGGGGTTCTTGTGCTCTATGTTTTTTGTAACTCAGAGTTTCGCCAGTGAAATCTTTAGATTCGATTTGTTTGTATGACAATATTTCGACCCTGGCCTGATGTGATAACAGGAATTAAAATGACACAGCCATGCCAGCGTGCTGGCATTTTTAATAGAACAAGAAAGCAAAAACACTGTCGTTCCCGTTGCTCAATTCACTCGGGAATTAAACCAAGCTCAACCTGTCTCTATAAAAACAATCAGTGTAATTTGACATTTCTTGCTTTCCTGACAATTTTTATTACAACACTGAAAAAAAAAAATACTTGCCTTTTTAATTATGATATTTTTTGTAAGCGAGAATCCCGAGATCGAAGCATTAATTTTGGCAATATCTCTTGCAGATCGACAGTTCGCGCAGCCGAGATGCATCCTTCAACGAAGAGCGAGCTTGCAGCCTGCAGTAGCGGATTTGTTGTACAGGTGTTTAACATGACGAAAAGCTGGAAAGCATAAAATATAAAGAGAAGCAACAGGCAAACGAATACAGATAAGTAGAAATTATGTTTATACGATAAAACAGCTAGGGGGAATTACTTTCGAGCGGAAAAGAATCGGTGAGATGAGATCACCAGGCGCATGCCCAGCGCTCGAGACATGGGAACCGGGATTCGTTGTCGGTTGCCTGGGTGCCGCGTGTTTGAGACCATTGCTGTATGCACAGCGGTTCGGCTACAGCTGGCGACGTCACCGACTATACAAGGCCTGTCGCTCAACGCCCTCTTTGTGCACGGCACATTCAAGACCGCCCGCCTCAGACACAACGACCAAACTTCCGTGGTGGTGTCGATAAGCGGAATCTCGAGTACCATAAACAAACTAGGACATCTTGACAAAAGAAGGGTTTCATTCTTAGCCGACGCGCTTATCAGCGGCTGAGCCAAGCTAACGGCCGCAGCTCGCAGCTAAGCTGAGCGCCTGAAATAGAAGAATTCAAACAAACTCTACGGCAGACACTGTATATCACTGTTGAGGTTGGCCGTTCAGCGATATCGCCGCACCTAAGTCTGTTTACGAACGGCGGCTGTCACTACGAGGCTTAGGAGGTGAATTTCTTTACGGATGCTTTCAACCGCCTTCGCATTTTGTTTAGGACCCAGATATATTGAGGGTAGAGTTACTCTAGAGTGGGAGAGGTCAGTAACCTTCCGTGTTTCTACAGATGCTTATTCAGCCATGTCACTGTTGATCAAGATGGCGGCCATAGTGATAAGCGACTGTCTGTCACTCTCCAGTGTGGGGCCACACGAATGGCTACATCCATCAGCAAGAAGCTTAACCTTTAAGTGCCATAATCTTGGGAGTTTATGAAGCAGGAACATGTATGATTCCATAATGCTTTAATGACAACGTGCTTTAACCCACGGAAATGGCAATTTTGTTTTTCCTTTTAAATTTCTTCCCCGATTTATAGCACGAACAGCCTCCAAAAAAGAAAAATGATGCTTCCACAAACCTACATTAAGCCTCCGTGGCCGTACTATGCAAAGGTCGGTACGAGCTATGCAAACTGAATAAAGAAAAGAAGAAAAAAATAATCGCCTCAACTCCGACGATTATAAGCCTCGACCGAAACTAAATATTCACCGCGTCCGTTTACATAACCGCGGCATTACGCCTCCCTCGGCCCAAGAATCTTCCCGTTAGTGGAAACAGGGTTTGCCCACATAAAACGGCATACTGCGACATAAAACGATGAGGCTGAATGCGAATGACGAGGCTTACAAAATGCTTAGACCAAAAAAACGAACAGTGTGTGCTATGGCACTGAGCACGACGTTTTACCCTGCTCAATGTCATAGCGCAGACTGTTTGTTTTTTTTAGACATATTTGTAGTTCCGTCATACTCCGTGTCATATCCTATGCGGGGAAGCAAACGCTCCACATCTCTCGAAGTGTAGTACGACAGAAAACGGCCCTATAGTGCGACATAAAACGGCACCGCGAGACATAAAACGGCCTCAATTCTACATTTTCCGTTCCAGGTCAAGGGATAGGCGACCCTGATGACCGTCCCTTCTCCGCCGACGCTGTTAACGTAACGGCGATGGCTTTCATGCGCGGGGAAGAGCGCGAACAACGTGGATGTCCACAGCGAGGACAAAGGGGACTTCCTACGGCCACGAGCGCATCTTTCTCTCTCGGATAAGAAAAGGAAGATCGCGCAGATGTCCGCCTGCTGGCCTAGATCTGGAGCAGAGACCCGCGGCATCGTCTGCTATCGTCATCAGTGACTGGAGTATGTGCGCTGTTACTTTAGTACCCCAGAGGATGAATGAGAGTGGCAGGGCGTCCATTTTTGAATGTCCACGGCCCCCAACTCGCGCTTGTTGCTTTTCACCGCGTTTCGGCTGTGCGTGCACGCTCGAGGCTGACGCCGAAGCACCGTCGAAGGCGGACAGCAGCTCGCGCTGGAGGCGGGAAAACTGAAACTCCTTCCCGTAGTTCTCACTCTGTCAGTAAATATAGAGAAGCGGCCGCCTTAATGGAAAAGGTGGAGCGGCAGACAACGGATGAGAGGAGAGCGGTGACTGGCGCCCCGCTGCGGCGAGACGCCGAAACACGCTTGTCCGAGCGAACGAGTGTGTTTCAGGTCCTCCGCCCTGCAAAAAGCTGTGCGCTGACGTCCAGGTTCCCCGAGAAATGGCTCTTGGATGCTCTGTGACCAGATGCTCACGCTCCAAATCTGCGACCGGGCACTCTATATGGCTCCGTCGTCGAACTGCCAGGCTTCGTGAGTATAGAGGAGACTATGATCGTATGTGCAGACAGTGTTTGAGGCCTTCCTTGTATTAAGGTCACATTGAGCATGCTATCTGCAGACATGTTGGACAATTTGGTCATCGTGTCTGCGGCGGACATGACGACAGAGGAGCCTTTTGTATACGACGATGTGTGGGCAGTGTCACTGCGGCTTAAAGCCGGTTCACACATTCGCATTGGAGGACGGAGGACTGCGTTGGAACCGCTTGTCTACTGTTTACGTACGAGAGAATGCACACTGGCGATGCGTCTGTCGGGCAACTCTGGAACCCTTCTGATCTTCGTATATTTCCTAGTTGTTTTAACCGTCACTATTCTACCACAAATTATTCATACTTCATAGATGGTGCGTAGATTGGATGTCGCAAATGAAGCAAAACTTCAGTCCAGTTATGGGCGGGCCGATATATGCTGTGCCACGTTATAGATAATTGTTGTTCATGGGCGCAAAAAGAGAAAGATGATGATGATGAAAGTGTTCTAGGCCTACTTGATAGATATGGCACCAGTGTGCCAGTGTCTTTGCCTCGTCGCAAGCGGTGACAAGCAGTTGCAGCGTACTCGGTTACGCAAATGTGTGAACTAGCTTTTAGTTATCAGACATTACAAGTTGTTATCCCAAAACTGTTTGCAGCCCCCTCAACCCCCCCCCCAAAAAAAAACAAAAAAACATCAGCGTTTAAAATTTACGTGGCTCAGAGATGCCGTTCACAGTTATTTATTTATTTATTACATACTGCAGGCCTTGGTTAGGCCCTTGCAAGTGTAGGGTACAAATCCAAAGGATGCAAATAATAGGGAAAAATCCTTTTATTATTTCAACTATTGTTTTACATAACTAACAGTAAGGAGATTAGCAATGACTGTCGGAATAAACAATCAACGTATCGATCCAAAAGATGCAAAGATTGAAACACAAGACACATTACGTTCCCACCTATCGTTTTACATACCTAACAGTAGAGAGAATAGCAAAAACGTGTAACAGAAACCATAATGGCACGAATTAAAAAAAAAAGTGATAATCAAACGCTTTATTAAATTCGAGGGAGATAAAAAAATATCATAGGGCAGTGCCCCAGTGCCTTTCAGTTTGATAGAGTGCGTCGGAAAAAGTGAAAACTTGAAAATGTTAGTTCGAGCAAATATCGGCTGAAGAGCAACCTCACGGTGGCGCCTAGTTTCCCTGAAAGCTAATTGAGTGAAATAAGAGCTGGAGTCAACGCAGAGCTTATTATGATAAAGTAAATACAAAAATCTTAATCTCGCCATCATTTATACGTAGTTCGAAAGACATATGTTATTTGCAGGCATCAAAAATGTCTTACATTTTCCATAAATCAAACGAACAGCTCTCCATTGAACCATCTCAAGTTTTGACGCTTGAGATGGTTCAAACATTTGAGTTATGGACAAGAAACAGTCACAGCAAAACTCGACGACGCTGTATAGGGCCACGGGTGTTTCTTTTTCGCTTCATTTTGTAAAGCTAGATATTCTGAGACTCGCATCATGCGGCGGGTACATAAAAGTTAAAAGAAAGCATATGGACCAACAAACACGCGAAGTTTGCCTAGCTTTTTTTATTACTAGTATTTCGTTATCGATTTGCAAATGACTATGTAAGTATACGGTGCACGCAGCAATTCAAAACCGTAGTTCATTATTTCGACGTCAACCATTAAATATCTATTATTCAGTCCTGCGCCCGCAACACACGACAAACGACCCACGTTTTCGAAGTCCAACTGGCATTACAAGTAAAAATTACGCTGAAAACGCCGGCGAGCTTGTGACCTTAAAGCCATCCAAACGCGTACAAAAAAAAAAGAAAAGAACGAGTAACACACGAGAAATGATAAACGAACGCACACTAAACTACTTTTTTTCATTTTTGTGTTGCATTTGTTACGCTATTGAATTGCGACATTGTTTCAGATGAGGACCTTAACGTCGTTTTCTTTTCTTTTTCTCGCTTAGCTCTTCATTCAATTTCTGCTACAGGGATATGCGGGAAAATGTAGCGTACGAGCCAACTGGGCGCGGAGGAAGAACATCAACACAAACCAACTCCAGCAGAGACTGACCTTAGGCGACAACAATAACACAATTTGAGTTTTAACTAGGGATGTCGCGAACCACCCTAGGTTCGATTTCGAAAGGTTTCGATATTTTCGAAGCGAACTGAGGTTCGCATTCGAAAAATTTCGATATTTTCGTACCGACCGAGGTTCGAAATCGAAAAATTCGCAACTTTCGATCACAGTGGAGTTTCGAATTCGAAAAGTTCGAAGCTTTCATGGTTTCTAAAATTTCGGGTTCGAATATTTCGAATATTTTCTTACTTGAGGTTCGATAAATTCGAAGATTTCGAACTTTCCTAACTCAAAAATTCGAGATATTCGAAAAATTTAAATTTCTTGGGATCTGAAGTTCGAAAAATTCGAAGATATCGAAATTCTTTGGATATAAAATTCGGAAAATTCGAACGCTTCGAATTTTTATAGACATAAAGTTCGAAAACTTCGAAGATTTCGAATTTTTTTCTACATAAAGTTCGAAAAGTTCGAAGGTTTCGATTCTCCTTTAAAGCTAATATTGAAAAAAAAAAACTTCGAAGATTTTGAATTTTTTTATGTGCTGGAATATTTGTCAGTGCAGAGTGACGTGTGACCATAGATCAGTAATTTTGACCGCCAGCCCAAGGGGGGGGGGGGTCTTTAACGTGCATAGCGCAGTAGTGATCACACGAACGCACTGTTTTACGATACTCATCCAGTTCGAAACGGCCAGGGGCGGGCAGGAGGTTGAGGCTCAAAAAACCTTGAAGCGACCTGGCAAAGTACCTCCCCACCCCTTGCACGCTGGTAGTAATCCGATCGAACGCCGCCCGAGTGACGCTGGCATAGAGTAAGTTTAGTTTGTAATTGTCCTGGAGGTTTATTTTCCGGGACGGAGGAAACGCCCCGCAAAAAGCACAGAAGCCGACACAACTCGAGGTCGAGGAGCGTTCTACAATACAAGTGGCGTCGGAAGAGGAAAAACGGGGGAGGGGGGAGGTGCTCTAGCCCCCTTCCCCCTTCCAGATATTTCGGACTGTTAAAGAAAACAATACGGGGAAAGAGGGCGTGGTCGAGCTTATTTTAATCTGAAATTATTTATGTATATGTATAGCTACTGTCGCTCTTCACTGCATAAAAGATCGCGTAGAATCGTCATTTTCGGAAACTCGTTGTCAGAAGGCACTACTTGTCACATGCTTAGAGGTTCGGAAGTTCAAAGCTATGTCTTTTCGACCTAAATAACTGTGCCATTGGTAAAAGAAAAATAAACATAACAATGAATGCGGGGATAAAAAGCTGGAGAAAAAAAAAAACTATAAAGATCCCGCCGGAAGTGTTGTATTCTTGCATATTCAGAAGCTCAGAACTTCGAAACAAGTTTCTCCCACCAAAATGTCTACAGGCTAGAAAAAACACTTCCCAAAAACGTAACGCAAAAAAAAAATAATATTTTAATGACGTGTTGAATTTGATTAATATTAGAAATCTTCCCCCATGAGTTAATTTATTCCTCATTCCACATTATTTTGTATTCTGCAGATGGCAATTATATGTACTGTCTGTGGTGTTAATTTAAATGCGATACCTCAAACAACTTAGAGGGAAAAAAATACCACGTTTAGGACATAATTGCCCGTAGATACATGTTTGGACATTTCTTCGAAACTCATATTGAATAACAATAATCACATCTTAAGACGACACTTACCTAGGCTATACATAGATCATTCTTAAAAAGTTTAACATCTCTACCGTAAATAGCTTCGGCTTTAGCGCGCTTCAAATATGGCACAAACGACAATCGTCAAAAACCCGTCGTCCTTCCTCGCCCCTTCGGGAATTTATTTCTTTAAAACTGAGCTTGCCAGAACATTGTAATAAGCGGCATTGTCTTTCGTAAGGAACGCAGCACCGCATGTAAAAATTCGAGAAAAAAAATTACGATTGTACCTCACTACTTGAATTCAAATGAAACCGTCCGCCGGTCTTTCGAAGTTCGACGAACGTCGAACTTTTACCCTAAAAGTTCGAAGTTCGTCGAACTTTTGATTTTTCAGGATTCGAAAGTTCGAAACTTTTCGAATTCTCTTGATAAATAAGTTCGAAAGTTCGAAAATTATCGAATTCCTTGGCGTAGGAAGTTCGAAAGTTCGAAAAGCTTCGAACTTTTTAGTGCAAGAATTCGAAAGTTCGAAAATCATCGAAGTTTTTGGTCTATCAAGTTCGAAAGTTCGACAAGCATCGAATTTTGCAGCATAATAAATTCGAAAGTTCGAAAAGGATCGAATTTTCTAGCGTAATAAGTTCGACGGTTCGAAAAGCGTCGAACTTCTTAGTTTTACAAGTTCGAAAATTCGACTTCCGTCGAATTTTACGATATAGAAAGTTCGAAAATTCGAAATCTTTCGAACCTTTCGAACCGCTCGATTCGATCATCGAAACTTCGGTTCGAAAAAAGTTCGCGGCATCCCTAGTTTTAACCTGTACGTTATAAGCAACTTTCTGAGGGTGCTACCACGGTCATTAGATAAACCACTTACTGGTCTCGAAACTTGGGCGGTTTCAGCCCTAGTAAGTGATGTCACCATAAGCCGCAAAAGTTCACGTAAAAAACGAATGAAAAAAAAATGTTTAAAAATTTTTAACCATTTTTTTAAAACAAATGCAGCGCCAATTATATAGAAGTTTTAATTATTTCAAACTAAAATAACCCCTAGGTCTCAAATATAGATGGCGATTCCAATTGTCCGTCGGTTCGTGGATCCTAAGGTAATTTTTCCCAACTTGCGTCCATCCATTAGGTTCTTCGAGCGATCTGATTGGTTGACTCCTAACCTCTGGTGCTTCAATTTGTCAGCAAGGGAAAGCTTTTTCCATAGCGTGACGAAAACATTCCAGACCAACTAGTCTAAGCTAGGACCCTGGTGCTGCGAAGTTGGTATAAGAGCAAACCATGAATTGTCCCGCTCCGCGATTAGCTAAACGGGATATTTCAGGCACATCGAGTATAGTATGTGAAGTAAGGTCGTTAACAGTAATAATACCGTAACTATTCATGCTACCGTACACCCATAGCCTGATTCTCAAAGCTTACAATAAGCTCCGTCGAGGCTTGACTTCGTTATTGTAGTCGCGAGTTTTAGGATAGAGTGCCCGATAAGCATTGCGTACTCAAAGAAACAGCGTCGTCACTACTGCGCATGCGTCGAGCTTACACAGCGTTTCGGATTGACGCACGGCGACGACACTATTTATTTATTTATTATTTTCCGTACGCAAAGTTTCTGACTACGCTATTCTAAAACTCGCATATAGCTTCCAGCTATCATCTTCGAGCCTAAGAAGAAGCGGGCGGATCTTCGGTAGCCTAAATTTAAGCGCAAGTGCCAATTAAATAGTTCATTCAACTCGGCAAACACGAAGATAAATTAGAACGCTCCTCTCAAGTTCTTATTAATAACGGTGTCTGGCGCTCCTATTAAGGCCAGCCGTTGCGTAAACGAACCACGAGGAGACGACAGCTAGAGTCGTATGTACTTAGGGAGCGGAGGGGCTCGCGTTCCTTTGCCCAAAAAGAGCAAGTTGCAAATTATTTATTACCCCTCTTAAAAAGGCATAAGACAAATAACAGACAAGCATCTGGATCCACCTCTCTAAGAAAACCAACAAACCAGGACCACGCCCCTAATGGTAGTCATAATTCACTTCGTTAAACTCAATCTAACATATCCGGCTTCGTTCTTTTTAGTTTAATTCAACAAAACGAACTGTTATAAGATGGATAATTTCTCGATGTTTTTGTTTCTGTTATTTTAAAGCCTGTCAAGGAGCCAGTGAGTAAATATCAAACATATTTGAGGGTAAAAGGATACTCAATTGGACCACGTCACAATTGTTTTGACGATAGTGAGCAACACTCCGGTATAATGTTAGAATCCGGCACGATGGTTGAATGCAGTACAGTGTTTGGATCCAGTCCGATCTTTGAATCTGGTATGACGTTTTAATCCTGTTCGATGGTTGAATACAGTACGATGCCTAAATTCAGTACAATGTATGAATCCAGTACAATGTTTGTATCATGTGTGACGTTCAATCCTGTATGATGTTTGAATCCGGTACGATGCTTGAATCCAGTGCGATCTTTGAATTCGGCATGATGTTTGAATCCGATACGATAGTTCAATAGTACACTGTTTAAATTCAGTA
The DNA here is from genome assembly GCA_037355805.1 of Ixodes ricinus. NCBI lineage: Eukaryota > Metazoa > Arthropoda > Arachnida > Ixodida > Ixodidae > Ixodes > Ixodes ricinus. The sequence goes on from JAZHYW010003398.1 coordinate 19,242, forward strand.
CAATGTTTGAATCCGGTACGATGTTCGAATACAGTACGATGTTTGAATCCAGTACGATGTTTGAATCCAGCATGATATTTGAATCCAGAGCAATAATGAATCTGGTATGATGTTTGAATTTGGTACGATGGTTGAATACACTGCAATGTTTAAATCAGTGCAATGTTTGTATAGACCTTTGCAAAAATCGGCTTCTGCGCGCTTCCATCTTTGTCTGCTGGCCTGTGGAGCGCCTTCTTAGGGTGCGCCGTTGCTCTGTTGTGCGGCATATCGGACGCTGCGCATGCGACCACTGCTCAGTGACTCAGCATTTTTTGCCCATTCGCTTAGTTCGAGACTGCCGCTGCAAAGCGTCTATACAGTACAATGTTTGAATCAGTTACAATGTTTGAATACAGCGCGATGTTTGGATCCAGTACGATGTTTGAATCCAGTACAATATCCAATCCGATGTATGAATCCGGTATGATGTCTGAACCCGGTGCGAGGACAACACTAGTAAAAAGAAATTGGGGTTGCGGTGTGGACGCAGACACAAATGTTGCAAGCGCGGCCAAGAAAACTACAAAGAGCACGGGTCTCTCTATTCCTTCCGTCAGAATAAACTTGTCCGTATTTGGCACTCCGTCAACCTCGTGCGTTGGAAGCGCGAGTGATGACCGAGGTCACACATCAAATCTACCACCGAGGGTCAGTGTCCTCGAGAACATTTTTTTTCCATTTACGCACTGCCTCGTTGTGGCAGAACGTGAACGAAGGCCACGGACAGAGGCAGCCAAAAATGGTCTCATGATGCGCGTGGAGAGCCGGCGCAGCTCGCACAACCTAAATATTGAAAAGCATCGTCTGCGAACGAAAAAAGAAAACTCTCCTTTCGACGTAATAAGAAGAAAACAATGTTGAGTCCGTCTGTGGCAGTGCGTTACACAGAGCTCAATTTGTTCATAACGGAAAGTACACACACGTAAAAATGTCGCAAACCGAGAGCGGTATCGCTCTAAGCAAAAATTAACAACTGGTTTATAACAAAAAAAAAGAGTCACTAAGTATAGCATAAAAACGAGGAATCGATGTTGAGCTCTATGGCCCTTGTTTTTGGTCTATACAGATTGCTTTTCATTAGTTGAGCGTGTAAGCATGTAACCGAATAAAACAGATAGGCAAAGCACTCGTGAAGTTCCACAATCAACCGCACCGTGGTTTGTGCAAACCTCTCGAAAGCCCAGAAAACACACACAAAAAACGCAAGTAATGGTTAACTGTTTCATTGACACTACTCAAAGAGTAGCCACGCACGTCAGTGTCAGCCAAAAAAACAAGAAAAAAACAGGCAAGCTTCTAATGGTTAACTGATTCATTGGCTCTACTCAAAGAACAGTCGCTCACGTTCGCCGTTAGCCAATAACCCACAAACAAACTTCGGTTGGTAAACTGCTCGATTGATTCTACTCACGTTCAGCGTGGAGGTCGCACCGACGCCTCGATGTCCTTGACCCCCGCGAGACGATCCGCAGAGGCAAGACGACAACATAATCCGTGTTGACGCGCTCTCCACTCCACCAAACACACCAACACCGCTCCACAGATCACTCCAGCTTCGAAACCACCACTCCCATCACACCAGGACCGCGCACACCACTCAATCCCCACCGAGGTCCCAGCTACGAGCCAGCACAGAGTCACCAAACCTTCCTCAACACAATCACCATCATCAGTGGCTACCGTTCACGTGAACTCCACGAGAAGCCGCCACCGTCGTAACTCTGAACGAGAGCAGACAGCTGAACGGGGCAACGGACCGCACGGAAACAGCGGACCAGGCGCCAGCATCGCCGGCAGCAAAGCTGTGACGAGGAGGACCAAAGGCGCCGAAGTCGACGCACCCCTCCGCGAATACCGGCTCGCCCGCCCACACTCGATGTTGCGCCGGTACACAAGGGGTCCAGTCGTTGCGGGTTTGACCGGACAGGCTACCTGCTCGCTGCTGCCGGCCTTAGCTCGGCCACCCCTCCGAGCTGAGTTGCTGCTGCCCCGTGGCGACCCCTTGCGGCGCTACGCTCGATTTAAAGTCTCGGCTACCCCCGCGGAATTCCTTGCCGTTATGCGGCCGTCAGCTGTGGCGCGATGTGCCGATGCTGAATACGGTGTTGGTTCAGCAGGAACGCTGCTTCTCCAGGCTGAATGCTGAACGCGTTGTGGATTCTGACAAGAGGGACTCGCTGGGTATACGCGTAGTCTCTGACTCTAACTTAGCTAGTGAGAGTTTGTGTTTCGACGCTGAATGACACTTCAGTCTGGACGCTTCTTCAGGCTAAGGGTTGAACTACCTGTGGACTGTGACACAACCTACTGGCCGGATATGCTTCTTTGAACTTCTAAATTGAATTTAGTGAAAGTAACGTTAGCGAGGGTTCGTGCTTAGATGCTGAATTCAGTGTACACTTCAGTCAGAGCGCTTCTTCAGTTTGACTGCTGAATGACCCGTGGATTCTGACAAGAGGCATGCACTGGATGTACGTTTTTGAGCTTCTGAATTTGGAAGCATTCGTGTGTTTCTTCTGCGTAATTGCTATACTATATCAGCATTGCTGCATGTTGAGTTAACTGCGGCCCTAAATGGGGTCTATACGAACTTAGCAACGTGCTCAGGCTGGTGATACTGATCAGTAAAGTCCGGAGAAAAACCAAAGAATTCAGTCAATCCTTGTTCACTTTCGCTGTGTGACAGTCCTTTGCGGAATCCATTCGCGTTAAATAGGGTCAGTTAAATGCGTACAAAAACAGTATCATAAACAAGAAAACAAAATCCGCAATGGTCTGTTTACAAGAGTGTTGTTAGACTCGGTTAATCTGGTCTGTTTGTAGACACCCGTTTGGTCAATTGATGAGCGTTGAAGCGATTATTCCCGTGGGTCTGCGCATCGCAGTGTCATTTGATTTTGGCATGCTCGACTGAGCTGTGGGTCGCTGCAGTCGGTGCCGTTTTCTTCACGCAAAGTTGATTTCGATATACACCTATGTTGTTTTATTTAATGGAACAGCACGGTGGCTTCCTCTGGCGTCGCTAAACTCGATTATTTAACCTATTCGTAAAGCTCTAGAAGTCAGTCTCGGCTTATGTAAGACAGAAACTTATTTTTGGTGTCGTAAAATAACCTAATTCGGTGCGTGTTTTGCACGACTTCAACAGCCAGCGTAAGGTCTGCCGACACTTAGAAGAACAAGGTTCACGCTGTCGCAATGTTTAATGTAACGAACCTATGTGCGTTTAACGGTTCAAATTCATGTGTTCGGAACTTAACATCACGCGATTCTGTCCCTAAGTCCAGTCCGTCCGATCTACTTAGCTTCGGATGCGCAAACGCAAAAATCAAAAAGAGAAATTAGAAAACAAAGACAAAATATTGACGCGACAGAGCATCAAATGTATATGTTCGCCTAGATAAGTAGTGATTACGGATTAGCGAATTATTTCTAATCCACTCGGTATGTCATGGTATCGATGCACCGATTGGCGCGAGAAGAGAAAGTCCTTCGATTCGACAAACTCAACGCGGCGCTCGCGTTAGTCAAAGAAGCCTCTAATAAACTGCGTAAACACCCTCGCCACACCAAGGGTGCATCCTCCTGGAGCCAGCGGTGTGAACAACGACGAAGACTCCACGGAACGCACACCACAATCACACCTGACGGACGCACACAACCATAGACAAAGAACCCTCGTCGTCACTCCAGCCGCAGACGATGAAACATCACTCCTCTCGTCGGTGTCATCCAAGCATCATCACGCATCACACGCGGCACGATCACCAACGAAGCGGGATCACACACGATCGGCCTTGATCGGAGATGACATCGGGTGCAAGCAGAAGAGCCGACCCTGCCAACGTCGCAGCAAACAAGCTCTGTTCAATCTGATGCCGTCTCACAGACACGAGTCACAACCACAAAACTTCCAACTTGGTTCGGCAAGAACCCGAGGCGACGAGCTTTCGCCGAGTCGACCGCTCAAAAAAAACTCCCTACTCCACTTTGGGCGCCAAAAAAGAAAAACGCGGCTGCTTCTCCGCTGTCCCACCACCACCACCTAGCGCACCAAAAGAAAATACCGAACCCAGCCAGCCGACTTCTACTTGCAGACCAACCCTGCTGGTACGCGCGCTGCTAGCCGCCGCGATCGGCTCCAAGAACTCTCCAAACCCGAAGGGGCAACACGACCAACACAAACACTGCTGCACGCACGAAACCCCCTTTTCCCCCTCTCCCCTGGACCCCTCCTCCTTCTTTCCGAACCCCCCTCCCTCCCACCCCCTTAGGGCCCTTCTCCGATCCCCCTCCAAGTATTTTTCCCTCTCTCCCACGTAAAGCGTACTCAGTCCTCCTTACTCACTTGACGGCCTGTCCTTCTCCTTCTTTTACAACGCTGTTCTTGGGAGAGGAGGACGATGGGGGAGCGAGAGAGAGAGGGACAGCAAGTATCCCCCCTTGGTAGCAGCAGCACGCCCGCCCCCGGCCCGTCAGGGAATCCAGCGGAACTTGAAGAAGAATCTTGCTACGCGCCCGACATGTGATACGTGTTTTAGATATATCGTTTGTGTGCGATTCGGAGAATGTTTCCGGAAACAACTTTCTCCGATCTTTTTATTTTGATTTCTGTTTTGGGGGGAGCGTCTTCGTTTGAATTTTTCATATTTTGGATTATCTATCTTTTTTTTACTCCCTAGCTTTCAGACTTACGTCCGCTGCTGAATGGAAATAAGTAAAGGCACGACCTAGCCTCGGTGACAAATGACGTTTCCACCAAGTGCATTTCCCCCAAAAGGAAGTTCGAAAGATACCTCACTATTTCTTCAATACCAAATACTTGGTCTATTTCTAGCCTAGCGTAGCTCCTAAACCAAAACAGATTTCGTCGTGGTACGCTAGATATTTGTTTCGACTCCATTTTCGCGTACATTCTGCCTGTAAGCTGATAACCCAGAGAATAACCTATTTAATCGCGGACAAGCTAAGAAACGCAGGACATTTCTTAAGTTGTCTGTGATCACAAACATTATTACTTTGTGATGTCTTCTTGTGCCTTTTTCCCCTGTAATGCCGACACCTTATCGGCCGCGGAGCGATAATGATATTCTCGCGGCTGGCCATACCCTGGGATTGTCCGGTAAAATTTCGTCTTCCAGAAAACAATTAAATTATATTGTCACTTCTTTCGAGAATATCCTCCTGCACAATATCCGAATTGTTGATCCTCTGCCGCGCAAGTAATTCAATTTTAAACAGAGCGCGACTGCTCAGGTTGCACCCGCAAACCACGCGGCGTTTTCGTTGGCAACAGCGGAATCTCTGACGTAACATCGGGCAAAGAGAGCCACCTCAGCTTTTGACTGCTGTATCAGGAAAATACCTTAGTTCCAAGAAAGACAAGATTTATGGTATTGACGGAAGCTCACTTCTTCGATCGACGATGATCTTTGCACGCACCACCTGCAGCCATGTTGATCAAAACCTGGAATGAGTCACCGCCCGCGACTCTGACGTCACCATGCCTGATGTGACGTCACGACAGGACCAGCCATGCATACTCGCGAAATTTGGCGTGAAGTTTCGTATTGATGTTCATAACTGATTTAACGAATATTGGGGCGTCTATGAATGAAATAAATATCGCGTATGACTATATTTAGGACCTCTCACGTGACCAGCGCAAAAAACTTCGTAACTTCCGGATATCACCGGACAATCCCTTTTCGCTGTCGAGAACTATACGGTCTACAAGTTCGTCTGCGCCGCACCTTGTGAGTTTAATTCACCAATGAGACGCCGAAAAAGCTTCGGTGTTGTCGCAGCCCTCGGACAACTAAATCGATCGGTTCTTCTCCTAGAGCTCCGTACTCTCCACACTGCACCGCCTCACAGTGACTCTATTCTCCATAAACCGCACACGTGCTAGCACCACCCGTTCTGCTACATAGACTCTAGCAGCGCGGGAAAAAAAAAAAGAATCAAACGCCAGACATCCATTCCCCCTAGGTTACCGCGATGCGCTTTGCTGGAGTCTGGCTACTCAGGCGGGCCAGTGTCTTCGCCAGAAAAACGTTTCGTTTCTTTATGACTGAGCGAATGAAGGCGCAGGTATTTTACATACCACCGGAGAATTTAGGGTGTTTTATAGTAGATCGTTCTGACGACTCCGATAACGATGACCAAACCTTCGCCGACGCCTTTGAGCGTGCATCGGGCATCGTTATCGCAGATACATCGAAACGATCTACTAAAGCTATCTTTTATTGCGTAACCTCGGATCGACGAGTGAAACTCCTGCTGCAGATGAATGGCCGTCGCTGCGGCGTTCATGCGTCATAACTTCTGTTGGTGGTCGACTACAACTGGTATAGCAGCGCGCAAAAACACAAGGACAAAGGGAGGAATGCACATGTTCAGCGCTCGTCTCGTGCATTCCTTTCTTTGTCCTTGTGTTCTTGCGCGCTGCTACCGGTTGTAATCATGAGCCAATAACTCGCCTGCCTCGCCACATTGGTAATCGACGCATTTTTAAACTGCCCATTCTGTGTGTAAACGTGCGTGGAACCAAATATGTCACAATATAATTAAGTTTCATTCGTACCCTTGTTGACGCGAGACCTTCCGATCAGTCAAATGTTGCGCTAAAAATTGCATATTTAAAAAAAGTTATATATATTTTTATTTTAACATGTACCTTACAAGTGCTCAGTGAAGTAATTAGTTCAAACCGTCCGAAAGAAGACAAAGTAACATTGTTATCGCACAAATTAAGATTACGACGCACATTCCAAAATGCAGCGGCCGTCGAGGGCTCCGCTCTAACGCCCTGGCTATAGTATACATTACCAATCAGTCTCCCATCTTTGTAGCCGAAAAATCGCTCCAGTTTTAGCCGGAATCTGGGCCGGTCGTATAAGTCTCGCGAAAATGTGGGCCGACACGAGCCAAGACGTATCCGCAAACGAGCCAAGACGGATCCACAGCCCGCCAATGGGGACGATGAAGACGTTCTGTGTGTTCCGCGTCTGGGCCGTTGGACTGCGAAGTGCATAAGCAGAAAAGCAGAACTAAATTGATAAGGAAGAAATACAAAAAGAAATAATAATAAAAGAGAACAGTTGTACCGGGAACTGACAATCGGGATTGGACAACTCCGAAGACGGTCGAGACGTTGTACTCGTTACTTGACCCACTTTTGTAAGGGGAGTCCGCTTAATACAGTCATGGACAAAACAAACGAGAACCCTGCGTCGATTTCATCTCAAAGCTTACTGAGGCGTTAATTTATTCATTTATTGTTTACATCATAAAGCTTGCACGAGTAAGTCTTTGAAACAATGTTGTAGTGGCGATGGACTTAGAAGGTCTATCAAGACGCCATGTTGTTGTTGTTGTTACTCTTGTTTTTCGAGGAGACACTCGTGACACTTGTACTCGAGCGTTTCCCGTAATAAAGGTTGCCCAGATTTGTAGGAAGTGTGCGAGTAGTATCAAATGCCCTTAATTTGTCGCGCTTGGTTGCACCGCATGATGGCATCAAAATAAAAATAAGAAATAAATTTATGTTATTTTCGAATATTCAGTTATCATTACGGACTTAGCAACAAACGAAATCTCTGTTATGTCCTACGAATTAGATTTTACATCGCAATTAAACAAATGTCCCTTGATTTTATGTCCATCTTAATATTTCTTTTTTTAATCAAATGCTCGCCGTTTACGTTGCTTGCCTTTGACAAGCAACATAGATATAAGCCGATGGGGGATCTATCATATCCCGTGAAACCTAAGGAATATGCACATTGCTGGGTGTTTCTCGAGTTCGTTTTCAACAGAAAAGGACATATATTATTCAGTTATCTATGATCAGTGATAACCTTCTGCGAACCTGTCGACAGTCTGTTTTCTGCACAAGCTTCTAAGACTGGTACCTCGGGTAAAATCGAAGATGACTACGCAAGAACATAGCGTAAAAAAAGAAAACAAAAACGAGTCACGTGGTCTTAAAAAAATGAAACCGAAAGCACATCTCACAAGAACAGGAGGAAACGATTGCAAGGTACGCTCGGCTCGCTCTTCCTCCTCTCTCTCTCTCTCTCTCTTACGATCCCTCCCCTCTTCCAAATTCCGAGAAGATGCCAGCAGAAGAGATGAAGCGAGAAACAAAACAGATAAGAGGAGAGAGAGACACCGCGTACACGGTGTCATGTGACTTTACACTCTCCCCATTTTTTTCCCATTCTCAAGAGAGAGATTCCGCGAAGAGCGCAGCTTCAGTTCACTATTCACGTAACGCTTTTCTTTTTCTTTTTTGTTAGATTTTTTTTTCTTGAGGGGGGGGGGTATTATTTATGTTTCTCGAGTTCGAGTTCGATTCTTCCTGCGTTTAAGGTCTCCTCTCTCTTTAAAGTTGTGATGGGTGAGAGAGAGTTTATTTCTTAAGTCCACTTTGTTTGCTGTTTTTTTATTTCTTTGATGGGAACTTTGTTTTTAGGTGAAGGAAGAAGAAAAGTAGGTTATTGAAGAGACAGAAAGGAAACGCCGGAACAAAGACCAAAGGGGGCGGCACTTTTCTTTCTAGAATTGTCGGCGAAGATCCCGGATGTATGTTGCCTTCGTGTACATCAAGTGGAGAGAAAAAAGGAAAAAAAGACGAAGTTAAAAGCAGCTTCCCCAAAACACGCCTCAAGAGAACAGGAACGCGTGCGTATGAAAACATTTCTAAAAAAAAAATACTGATCATACTAATATTAATAGTTGTATGTAAAACTAAAGTGTCACCTGGTCTCAACATGCTGTGTGCTTGTTAGTTGATGGCTCAGTACCTACTTTTAAATTCATAATGGCCATTCACGCACGCCTATCATTTTTCACGGAACTGTGAGAACACAACATAAATATTAAGATGATAATGCAATTCATACAAAGGTGCAGCGAGCTGGACAATAATAAACCCTAAAGAAGGGGAACAGGGGAGTACAAAGGACAAGACAGAAATCTCCAAACACAGCTGAGAGACTGGTGGTCCCTGGTATCGAACCAGGGACCTCTAGTGACGTCTAACTCCTGGTTAGCTCAGTTGGTAGAGCGCTCCACTGGAAATGGAGAGGTCCCTGGTTCGATACCAGGACCAGGCGGATTCTTTCAGTCGCGCACCAGTCACTTAGCGGTGTTTGGAGATTTGTGTTTCACCTTTGTCCCCCTTGTTCCCCTTCAAGGATTATTATCGTTATAAATATTAAGACTTCCAATTAACTTCCTTTCGCCAAGAAAACAGTCGGTCGAGAGCAGAAGCCAGAGGATTTCGCTCTCTGTTGTTTATTTTGATTTACCGAAGAGCCGACATCCCCAGGGGTGTATTCATACGGGGCAGTCATAACAAAATTGCACGATACAAATAAAACGAACGCTACAGGGTTAAGAAATCGTAACACAAGTGTACTACACCACCGGATAACAAGCCTCGTGTGGAAAATGAGAAGCTACTTCAATACGGGCACTTTATGTCTCTTCTTGAAATCCTTCCTTTTGCGAAATAGAATATGGGACCCTCGTATAACGTTATTATGGATGTCGGTTTGATCGTCGCACATAGGGTGGAGATAATTTAACCATACAATTTTTCTGCGTTGGCATTAAGGCTTTATGGCGTAAGTGCGTGAAACGATGCTAATCATCACAACACATACACTTTTTTCTTCTTTTAGGTCTAAACATATTTTTTTTAGTTTTGTCGTTCGCCCAATTTACGTTTGTCACGGAACACAGCGATTGGCTCAGTCGGGAAAGTCACACGATCTGGATAATTTCGAGTGTACCGGGACACGACGATTCCGTGGAAACGGCACCGGTTCCACGCAAGTCTCGGCACAACTACGCCCAAAACTCCGTCCCTTTCATCGAGCGTTACAAACATCAACGCGAAAACGGCAACGAGTTTCCCCCGGTCCACCAGGTGGCCACCTGACCCACCGCCCGACTCACAGGAGGCACTTCCGCGTGATGTAAGCTGCGTGTCACGTAAACTATGCGGACAGCAAGTCGTCTGGAGTGGCTGTGACGTCAGAACGACACCGAGCTTTGATTGGCTCTTTTCTTCTTTTCAATCAGCCAATAGGAGCTCGGCGTTCTGGCATCATCGCAACCCCTGCAAGAAGCAGACGAAGTTGTGCTCCGCAAAAGACCTATCATGGCACTTATATTTTAATGCAATGTGGCGCCTCTTCCGGGAGAAATAGGAAAGGACCCAGATACCCGGTGACCGCACGTCCAAATGTTCAACGGGACAAAATGACCAACGGGGCACAACGTCCAACATTCGACGTGTTGTCCCGACTGACATTTCACCTCGTTGAGACACTCTGACATGAATGGATAATTTGGCTCGATG
>JAZHYW010003399.1:0-11446 GCA_037355805.1 Ixodes ricinus
TATCATGCTTTGTCGAGCGAGTTCAAAATCGTTTTAGTGCTATTGTTTACGATCAACTTTTCAGACGTAAGTGGTGCTATAGTTACGAAGGGCTGCTTACGAAGCTCGGTTCACCTTCTCTGTTTGATAGACGGGGTTATCGGAATATCTTATTTCTGTACAAGGTTGCGAATGGGATCGTCAACTCTCCTGTCCTGTTAAGCTCGTTTTGGTTTCTTGTCCCACTCGCTCACATTTTTTGTCACATCATAATTGATACGAATAAAAGCGGATTTTAACAAGATCAATTCTTCACGAACAGACATATTAAGTGACATATTAACTTTTAGTCGTAATCTTGAGGGCATATTACTTGCATAGTTTGGTGAAGTCAACTTGTGCTTGTGCATGCTTTTATCCTTCTGCACATTTTCTTCTGTGTAATTTTATTTTAATGTGTTTACCTTCCTGTGTTATGCCCCCAAGTGTGTTGTGTACCTCAGAAAAGGTCATGAGCTGTTTGTGAACACATAAAATAAAGATTATAATAATTATTAATGTTATTATTACTGTATACTACTACTACTACTACTACAGCTGAGACACCAGACGCCCACTGAGGCAGTCAAACTTCGGCTGTAGAACATTCACACAACAAAAAATTATGTTGTATGTGCATTTTGAACAAAAAATAAAAATGAAAACACTACTGAAGGGTTCAAGGCTTGTCCATTGTTTATTCTGGGACCCAGGAAAAAGCACCATATTCAGTGAATTTCAAGCTTCGTCGTCGCCAAAAAGATGTACATCACAAAGCTTGGAGCAAGATTTATAATGAGCTGCTTTCTATTTGTGTATCATATTAAACCTCAGTGGCGTCAACTTACACTCGACTTCGCATTAAAAAAAAACATCTCGTGACAAATTTATTTTATTGTAGTCGCATTCATCGTTGTGAACATAAATTGACGATTCCTTCGTTAATGGTTGTAGTTTCACTACAGTCATTAAAAGCTGAAGAAATGCGAGGCGTGACGATGTCCGGGTATTTTATGATTGCCCTACATTCAATATTAAGATTGTTTCCCAAGAAAGAATTACCAAGCAAGGGGCGTGAACATATGAGCCAGGCCCCGTGTTTTTTTAACAGGTTTAGATAGCACAATTTTTATCAGTGCGAGTACTATTTCAGAGGAAGATATTTTTAAATACTTGACTCCAGATATCATGTTAAATATACCCAAAAACACGCGGAATGCCTTAAATTATTCATGAACTCGGAGTCACATCTCAGAATATTTTATGTACACGTGTGTGTACGTGTGCGTACAATTTGGGGGGGGAGGGAGTGGGGGTCTAGCATCAAAAGCACACTAACCTTCTGATTTAAATAACAACATCCAATACTATTTAACCCTACCTATTTCGGTTCGCCGCTGACGTTCATGTTGACACTACGTCGTTACAGATAACTCCTTCGGTGACCTCTCCGATTCATCTACTGCGGCTGTCTGATTTACATTGTAATTAATTTTTACCAAAGTGACCTTCGCGACCTTAAACGTCCCAGTCGAGTTCATGTCAGTCACGATGCCGCTTTGTGATGGCGCGAATTCAGTAGAAACCACTATCTGGTTCCGGAACTCGCGAACCAACTGAGAAATATTGCCAGAACTCATTAGGCTCGAATTACCATCTCGCCTTTCTACCAACTCAAAAAGCAACGTGCTTGGCCGTTCGCCATTCACGGCGGGGCCAACGGTCGCGCCATCCAAATGTTCAAACGTGAGTTGCTGATTGCGCGAAGCCTTCCTGTTTGAATCCACCTTTCCTTCGGAAGCCGAAGCCGGCTCAAGTACTGCCTCTGTCCCGCTGCGTCCAGTGGAATCAACCCCAAACGACACAATCTTTCTTTCCACCTGCACGTGGTTATCGCTATCCGCCACCTCTTGATGAACCCGCCGCGCTGATGATCGAGTCAAGGGCGATGCTGTGATACCCGCAGCAGTACTTCTCGTGACAGCCACCAAGCTGATCAGTGCACGTCTACGGGTCACGTCAATGACCCTCCCCCATGTCTTCAACTGGAGCATCTCTTGCGGAGCCTCGTGTACCCTGGGCGTATGAAGCGTCTCCCCGGTGGCGCCTCTTGACCACGGGCTGCTGGAACATGTCCATGCGTTCCTCGGGGAACACAATGACAAGTCCTCTGACTCGGGAGGGCGGTGGAGGGACATCGCGGGACAACTCGGTCCACCGTGAGAGCGCGCCAACGGTGATGACTGCGATGACGGATGCCAGGATGACGAAACCGAACGTAAGACCGACCAATGCCTCATGCAGAAGCTTGCTGCATTCTAGCGGTATTCTGGTAGGTAGCATGGTCGTCGATGAGCCCAAGCGTTTCACACTTAGAAAGGCCATCGGGTATTGCTTTCGTCGTCGTCGTCGTTGTCTTTGAAAAGGCCGGACACGGAGCCAGCGGCGCGCTGGCTAGGATGCCGTGTCCCACGACCAGCTGTAATCCTGACCTGGCCACAAAAGAGTGCCAGTGCGCGCCTTGTAGTCACACGCCGCGACCGCAGCGTTTCGTCACGCTACAGCTTCGCGGCGCTACACAAGGTCACTTTGCTTCCTACCTGCTCTCCTCGCGGGCATCAAGGAATCTCGTCAGTAAGTGGAGGCATGACAGATTCGTCACTAGAGGCGCCGGCTGCCGAGGTGACTATTTATGGGGGATCCGAGAACGCTCCTTATTTCGACGATGGCGCGAGAGTAGTCGAGGCTAAAACGACCCCTTGAGTTTCCGTGGCTGAGAAACCTGCTCTTTCGATCCAAACAAACATGAGAGCGATAAAGAGGAAGAGGAGGAGGAATTCCGTAAAGCGGTAGAGAGGGCGGAGTCTGTCGTGCGGGAAAAACGCCGACAATGTCCCGTCCGTGAAATAAAAGGAAACGTAAAGAGCAGAGAAAGAAAACAGGAGATGGGGAAAGGAGGAACGAAGGAAAGAGGAGGAAACCCGTCGGTCAATGTTAACAATCACTTGTCACCACACACACAGCACACGACACACACACACGACACACACACACACGACACACACACACACACACACACGCACACACACACACACACACACACACACACACACACACACACACACACACACACACGTGCTGTTCTGGAATTGGCTGCTTTTTAAAATTGTGCTAAAAGTCCAGAGCCCTTCAAAAAACGCAGAAAAAGGACCTGGATATGTCTGCGGCGGGCTTGAGAGCCCCGTGGAAAAAACAATGTCATCAGTTTCCTCCAGCGGAGGACGAAGGTCCTGAAGCTGCTGGTAGAATCTTTGCCTTTGAATGTTGTATTTAGGACGATTCCCAGAGCATGTGGTCAGGGTCTTCTGAGACCCTGAAAGCGCCACATAGAGGCGACTTCCTTTTTCCCCATCGATACAATAATTTTCCGGTTTTCGCACTTCCTCTGCGGAGGCGAAGTAGAACTGTAGCTTCTGCTCGGCTGAGACCACTGAGGAGGCAATGTTGGTGCCCTGATTCTTTCGCTGGACCGAATGATGAAATGTGTAGGCGAACTTGTATTTGGAGCCAGCGGTCGTCTGTCGGACACTTGAGTGTCGGTGCGAAATCGTAGACTCGAGAGGTGAGACGATCTGCCGTTTCAATTCCACTTACTCCCACGTGGGAAGGCACCCATTGGGACTGAACGGTGAAGCCTGCGTCTTCTAGTGCATAAAGAGCTGTTCTTGTTGTTTCCACGAGTTCCCCTATTTGGGTTTGCTTGCGTAGGCAGAAAAGAGCTCCACGGGAGTTAGTTAGAAATGACAGTAGGCTGAGGCGGATACGCCTGTAGCACAAAGTTCGGCTGTCGTAGTGGAGACCATTCTTTCTAACGCCGTCCAGCCCACCTCTAGTCTAAGGCTTGGGACGCAGAAAGCAGAGGTGCTGCTTCTTTGAAAAGGTCAACCGATCCATCGGTATAAACACGAAGAATATTTTTGAATTCGGTTGCAACGTGTTCATCTGCACAATATTGAAGACTCGGGGATTTGAATTCTTTTCTTCTTTACGCCTGGAACGTGCTCATGGGATAAGACTGAGCGAACAGCCCAAGGAGGTGTAGATTTTCTGGTGATGCTTGATGGTTTTGGTTTCCACCCAAAATAACGCAAGGTGCGAAGAGAAATGTCAAATGAGAGCGATGCCGGTGATGCGTCCTGCTGCAGTGTGCCACTGCAGCCTGCTGACACTACGCTACGGGAGGTCCGACCGAAAAAGAGTAATCGGATATCACCAACCGCGCTCAGTGCAAGCCATGCACTAGAAAGGCAGCCTGTAAACCGAGTTTAGGCAAGTTTGGGTCGCAGAAAAGGTGAGTTCCTATTTGCACAGCATCACCGGGCGGGGGGGGGGGGGTCACGGATGCTCCAGTGACGTCGTTTCTCTGCGTCACGCATTTCTGTTGGTTATAACTGGGGCGCGTGTTAACCTCTCCCCCTCCCTTTGCGTTCGCGCCAGCATGAGGCGGCAGTCTGCCGCGGCTCATTACAATAATGTTAACGCACTTCGCCTGCCCGTAAACGCCGCTTCGTGGCAGCCGAGCCTACCCGCTCGCGAAGCTATCAGCTTGACGTCCGACGAACCCAAATAACGCCAACCAACAAAACGCGAAGAAAAGGAAGGTAGCGTGGGCCTCACCGGCAAAGATGCGTGACACAAGGGGTGTTGTCACTGGGGTGTCACGTGACCCCCCGGTTGAGGCCAATGTTGTTGAGGCTGTGCAGATAACAAATCCCGCTGAATTCAAGCATTTGCTGAAGCGCCCCCAACGGCAAAGCGAAGCGCTTCATCGGCGACAGCCAGCGATAGCGTCTCCATGGGGAGCCAGTTTGCAGGCAGGTCAGCATTACAGTAGGTCGTGTCCTTTGTTTGTAAAAAAGCTCCTACAAAAAATTAAACGTCCGAGCGGCAAAAACACTCAAGAGCAGAGAGTAAGAATGCCAGTGCAGGTGGTGCACTGTGTACACAAGGTGTCGCGCTATTAATAGCATCCTCGATCATCCGCACCGGTGCGCGCCTGGGCACCGAAATGCACCCCGTCGTCTTCGATCAAGTGCACCGGTGCGCACCGGACGTCCTCGATCGACGGAGCGCACCCTCCCGGTGCGGTTTTTCGTTGCCCCAACGCGCACCAAGATATTTGACGGTGCGCCGGGGTGCAGTCCCATCAGGCATTGCGGCCAGTGTATCGGCCTTGTGAAAACGAACACGCCTTGCTGCGGCACAATAGAGTAGTGTGCAGTCAAACCCGCATATAACGAACAGCAGGAAACGCTACGATCGGTTCGATATAGCAAGTAGTTCGATATAGCAAAAAACATTTACAACGAACTTCCGCGATGAGTTCGTTGTTCCGCCCTTGTAACAACGCGCTGACAAAGATTTTTTTTTTTGCATGCGTGCAGAGTTTTTTTTTTTAGCTTATCTCTTTTTTCTGATCACGCTTCTCTTCGCTCAATTTTGTTCACAACTTGAGCTTTTAGAATTTCCTTTCTTTCCTACTCCTTTTTTGGACGAAGGAGAGGCTAAAAGACGATTGTGTGCGCGTTTTTGGAAGCCTTCTCGGGGGAAAAGTTTGATATAGCCAATATGTTGTTCGTTGTAAAACATACTTTTTACATGCATTTTCATTTAAATTTTTCCGTGAGTTCGATATCGACAATAATTCGGTGTACATGGGTTCGTTCTGAACGGGTTTCACTGTAGTAAACGTAAAGAGTACATAGAAGCCGATTTGCGGCCCAGATCGTGAGTTTCATGCCATCCGCTCAGCGGCGCTTCTGTGTAAAATATCTCGAACTTGCGTATTATGCAGGTGTGGCGAATAAATACTTCGACTAAAAATTTTATGTTTCAAGATTATTTTGGGTTCTTAATATCTTTAAATACTTTTCATATTTTGCGTCACATAGACCACGTGTTCTATGGCGCCGGCCCGACAGCCGGCAGCTAGCCGCTCGGGACTCGCCGGTCCCGCGTGGTCGCACGCAGCCGCTTTTTCCGCAACGGCCGCAGACAACTTTTTATGACACTTTTCTTTGATACTGTGACGTTTCGTTGAAACTCGTCCAGTAAACACGCGCTTCTGCGACTTTTCTTCCTTTTACCGAGTGCGTAAAGCAAGCGCGGTATTCAATAAAAGACCCCAAACCCTCTTTCTAAACTAGGCGAGACACAAATAGTGTGTTGCGATTACAGCAGAGTATTGGTTGACCAAACGTCGGAAGGTTGGCAAGGTGTGTGGTTGAAACTAACACGGAAAGTTTTTTCAATGAAACGAACTGTCGACGAAACGTCGCATGTTGACGAAATGATCCGTGGATGCGACGAACTGTTTTCTACCGCTTTATCGTATTTGCTACAGTGTATTATCGTATTATTCTGTCCGCTGCTTATTTTGAGCGCTTTTGCAATGAACCGAGGGAACGCATTGTTGAAGATCCAATTTATGTATCTTATTCTTCTCTCGCGTGCCCAGGCGATGTCCTACAAAAGCTACACTCTTAATCTGGGGCCGGCAAACGTCACGGCCATAGCCGTGACGTTCAAAGTTTTCAGGACTTAGCCGCGAACTGATCCGGCCCCGTCAAAATAGCCGTGTACAACGTCACGGCTGGAGTGGGCCCCTCCCCTCTTTAATGGTGCGAATGGCTATATAGGTGGCTCCGTAGGCGGCCCTGTAATATTTGGCGGCCCGTTTGTGCAGGGCCGGCAAAAACGGGCCGGCTATGCGCATAATAGCGGAAAAAAACACTCTGCTCTCCGCTAGATGGCGGCAGTTGCGGCCGTCCAGCGTGCCCCGCGGGCGCAGCCAGCGGGCACGCATGCGCATAACGGTAATTTCTCTTCTCGGTGTGCAAGGACGACGAATTTTGAATGTACGAAGTACGAATCTAATCGGAAGCATCTGCGGGTGACGTTTGTTTTCATATCATGGTGATGGCAGCCTATGTTAGAGTGTGCGTCGAAGCCGCGGGACAGTGAGTTAGTTCTTCAGGATGCTCACGTCGAAGGATATCAAAGGAATTCAACGCGGGCGGTGTAACCATGAGGGAACATGTGAATGCGATGGCGTCGCACGGCCCGCTGATCTGGCGGCACGACCAGCGCGACCAGCACGACCACCACTTCTGGGCCAACTTGGCTGGTGCTGTTACTGCGGGCACAGTCCTCTTCAGCACAACCGACTGGGTAATTATGTAGCTCACTGGCTAATAACGGAATAGAGTCAAGTGTTGAAAGAGTTCCTAACTAGTAAGTTTTGTTCTCGCCAACAGAGGACATCTTGAACCCTGTCCTGGACGATACAGGTATCTATACACAATATTTTTGTATTCTAAGAAGCACGTTTGGAATCGCCTCTTTTCATATTATTCGGATACCGGCTGGCGTCTGCGGTGGAAAGCGGAAAACAGGTTTACTGTTCACCTTAGCATGGACTTACCACAACGGCTACAAGCGCGGACTCTTCGCGTTTGACGCCGGCTCGGCTGCGCACAAGCACTCGTGGAGGGTGACTATTTGTAAAGTAATCGGGTCACAGTCGCAGCCCTTACGGTTTGCCTATGGTAAGGTGAGGCAAAGAAAGCTAACCTGCCAATGCCTCAACGGTGGCCACCTGCATTTTACAGTGACAAGGTGTAAATAGTTTATAGGAGGGTACTTTTCTCTTGCCGAAGTGTCCGCCGATACAGCACGGCGTATACGGCGCACTCATCAGCTTGCCGTCCGAGGTATATAGTCGCGCGTCTCGGCCGGCGTCGACGATCGCGTTGATCAAAGGAGGACGGCCACACAAGGAACATTTATACCGAAATTGATGATGAATGTAACATCTAGAATACACTACGTTTGTCCTTGTGTGTGCACCCTCCTTTACTCACACGACCGTCGACGTCGGCCGAAACGTTTTTTCTGTGTGAATGAGCCTTCAGGGGAGACTCGCGTCCCTGCGCCAGACGTCCAAGCGTGACATGTGAGGACAATCTCCGTCCACCGCATCGCAGCCTACGAAGTACCGCTGTCCGCAGTGAAGGTGTGCCACACTGATTGCTTTAAAGTTTAAAGCATGTTGAGCTCTAATCGGTACGCGCCCGGAAGCGAGAAAGACAGGCAGCAGTTCTACGCACGCCCAAGCAAAGAGAATATACTCGGGTGTCTGCGTCTCAGATGGCTTCATTCCAGCTGTCGCTGTCCACCATCTTACGCAGAAATCTTACCAATTTTTTATAAGTTTGTGCTCATGATGTAACGAAGTATACATGTGAGATCTTATTTCAGGCACAAAGTTGGGGTCGAATTTGGATTATTTATAAAAAAAAATGATTTCTGTTGGTGCAACTGCGCGAACCGCAAGTTGCACACATTTTTGTCCTCTTGTTATTAGCAATTGAAACGTCTAAGGCGGAAACTGACCTTTTCCAACCTATCGGAGGCAGCATGCCTGACTCCTTCGCATTTCCCTACATCTTAAGCTACTGAATATAACTTTTTGGTGACACTCTAAGAATAAGCTTTTATTAGGCTAACTGAATTTAAGAAATGTATTGTATTAAACAATATTTTTTGAAAAAATGTCAAACAATCTTTTCTACAATATTTGACGCAGTTTAGCAAGGTCTTTACCCTGGCCTGACCATACTTCTAAATTTAGTAATTACAAAAAGTTAATTATTCAAAATCTTTGACACCATAATTATCCGAACGTCGAATTTTAAGAATTTTCATATTAAACAAAATTAGCTTTTTATGTGCGACGTGCAGTTTTTGAGCAACGGTTTAGCCGGTGTTTTCATGACGCAGCCTCTATGGTATAGCCATGGACCTGTAGATCCTGGCAAGTGGAAAGCCTCAGCTCCCCTTCCTGGTTGCGTCAAAATTTACTGTTTTGTTCCCACTCTTCAAACTGCCGCCAGAGCTACAGGGTCTATTGATATGACGTCAGACTGCTTTTTAATGTCGAGTAACTACACACAAGCATGGCCGCCGAAAGCAAATGCGGTTATCTAATTGGCGAATTTGTTTTGCCTTATTTTGTTTTCTGCAGAGTTTACGAATAAACGTTAAGTTAGCGGCCATGTTTGTGGCCGATGACTCAGCATCTGAATAGACTCTAACGTCCAGCAAGCTACTTTCTAAAAAAACCTGCTGTTTGCTAAATTTTAAAACGTAATTAGGATACAAGACCTGTTCTCTCTCCCTTATTTTCTTATAATAAAATGCTGAAAATTCTTAATCGCAGCAGCATCATGCCTTGACGACAGAGGCAACTGGCCTTCGGACGTGCCGCGGAGACCCGTCTTATGGCATGAAGCTCCGGCAGACTGCAACACACTTGGCTCGGAGAGCGCACCTGCAACTGTGGCGGGTCCTAGTTCACCAAGTGTGTCAAGTGAAAGCAACGGCCATGCTTCCACCAATGTTTCAGCAAGTGACACAAGTTTTCATATACTTTTCTATTTTATTGTTTGAAAGTGGTATTTATTACAACAAAGCACCACCTGTATCTTACGCTGTGCATCTAATTTAAAGAAATAAATGGATTGTTTACCTGCGGACCCACTGTTCTTTTAAATGTTTAGAATTCATCGGCCTTGCCCTTGAAACAATTCCTGTATATTTACTTTCCCCTAGAGCACTCGGGAAGTCAATCGCTAAATTATACAAATTGAGCTTGGTAATGATTTTCCAATATATTTTGCGACTCAAAAATAAAGTTGCGACGTGACGTCTCACAAGAAGACGTCAGGCTCAGTACCACGTCACAGCTTCGATTTTACGGTGAAATTTTCCTGTACTTCTCATTCGCCTGGCTTTCTTCATGGATCACAGTCCTGGACCCTCCGAGATACTCTGCGGGGAAGTGCACGACGGGACATTTTTATAGCCAGCAGAAAACGGGCCACCTAGGAAACGGGCCAGCAAGAAAACGGGCCCGCTAGAGAACGGGCCCGCTAGAAAACGGGCCAGCTAGAAAACGGGCCCGCTAGAAAGCGGGCCAGCTAGAAAACGGGCCAGCTAAAAAACGGGCCGGCAAGATCCAACTTGTCACGGCAAATTTTGGGGCCACCTAAAAAGGGACGGCAAACGGGCTGGCAATTTTAGGTGGCCCCAAAATTTGCCGTGACAAGTTGGATCTCATTTGTCACGGCTATAGGTGGCTCCCTAGGTGGCCCCAGATTAAGAGTGTACTGCTGTCTTCTCTGGTGCGCCAACAATGGAAAAACATAAAAAGCCAGGCGTTAAGTTTTTTTCGAATTCTATGTGACCCAAGGTAGTATGTACCTCTAAGCGAACACTCAGTGAAGCTAAAATAAAGAATATTTGTGAGGACACCGTTTCTTCAAAATTAACACGGCAGCTTCAATTATCGCTATAAATTACGTATTGCCGGCCACTATAAGAACCGCCAGTTCTGCCCCAGTAAGAGAGTGCAACTTCAGTTAAACAGGACGAACAGAAGTAAGTGTTAAAACCTTGTTGTCTACAAGTGAAAATTTCTCCTCAATGATTCACAAAGCAAACCTCATGAAATGTTGACAAGAGATCCAATGAATATTTTCTCCGCTGCCAATTCAGTTTGTGTTGTCACATTCAAGTAAAGAGGAAAATGCAAAAATTTATTTTATGCGCCGATTAAATTTTTTGTAAGGTTACCTCGTCAAGGGCTGGAAATTCGAATGTTTTAGCGAGCATGGAACACATGAGCACTGTTTGTTTAGCCATGTTGCGACCTCTCAGCAATAAGTAGAAAATTCAAGCCAATGCGAAACTCTTAACATTTGGCCTAGCAATGCAAAGCCAAACAATGTAAAAATCTGAGAAAACATTTCGTAATTTCCTTTGTCCCTTCATCTTCAGTATGCATAATGTAGGTGATAAAAAGAATATGGTTTGCAGGTCAAATGTTTAGAGCCCTCAAACGCTATCTGCCCCTTGCTACCTCCTGCTCGTCCCTGTTAAACCATCCACCATTTTCCCCCTTCCCGCTTTTCTTGCTTCCCTTAGCTCCTAGACCTTACGTTCTATCAGGTCCTCACCATTTACTTAGCCCCTCCTTAAACCCTAACCCACACACCCCTTCCTCCCAACCCACCCCTCACTCCCATTCCTCTTCCCCCTCTCCCTTCACCTACAGCTCATCTTACCCTAATCCTAGCCTTGCCCCGTAAACGATTCACCCAACCTCCTTCGCTTCCCTGCTACCTGCACCACCCGAAATACCCCACTCACTGTCGGTGGTCCCGTAACCACATCACACCAACCTGCCCCCTTCCAGTAGCCGTCGACCATGCTATCACCCTCTCCTCACCTCCCCACTTCCTTTTTCACTTACTCTCTGCCTATCTCATGCTAGCTCCCTCGTCCTCCCTCCTCTTCACCCCACACT
>JAZHYW010003400.1:0-37403 GCA_037355805.1 Ixodes ricinus
CCGCTGGTTCCGCCTCGTCGGACAGCACGCGCTCACGCTGGACGAGTTTCGGGCGGCGTTTCGCCAGGAATTTCTCCCGGCCGACTATGAACGCAGGATGAGGCGTGAGCTGGAGCGGCGTACTCAGCACCCCGATGAGTCTTTGCTCGAGTACGTCCGGGTTATGCAGGAGCTCTTTGCTCTGGCCGAGCCCTCCGCTCCGGACGCTGAGAAGGTGGAGCGGGTGATCAGGCAGGCTCATCCTACCTTCGCAGCGTACCTCCGAGGCAGCCGATTCCGCAGTCTGGATGAGCTCGCGCTCGAGGCTAGGCGCATACAGGGTGACATTCTTGCCGCCCGTGCCTATCGGCCCCCGCCGCCACCGTCAGCCTCTCTAGAGCCTCGGTGCGCTTGGAACGGTGGCACTCCGTCGCGCCCGCGTCAGGCCGACGCCGCCACTGTGTTTGCGGATGGACCGGGCGGAGTCACCCGAGACATTTCTCTCCGTGCGCTCGACCCCTATACCTACGGTCAGAGAGAGGCCGCTGCCTCGTCGCAAGGTAACCGGCAACATCGGGACCAGATTTCGGACCCAAGACCAAACGCGCAGAGCCCTCAGGGCCAGCAGTTGTCTGCCGGACCCCGGGGAGCCGACGCGCAAAGGAACGCGCGTCGCAACTCGCAATCGGGGACCAGCGTACGATGCTTCCGGTGCAACCAGGTGGGACACTTTTTCAGGGATTGTCCCGAACAGCGAACGTCCTCAAGGCCCGCTCGTACGGTTACGGGAAACGGACCAAGCCGTCGGTGAAAAGGCCGGCGGCTCGACGTGTGACAGAGCGCCCAGTGGTCGCTCTAGCGCCGTCGGTATGCCGCGTTGGCCCTTCTTGCGGTGTACCGGCCCCGTACCTGACATTGACGGTCGCCGGTCGACCATTCAAGGCCCTCCTGGACTCCGGGGCCAGTGCCTCGTTGTTCGGTGAGGAAGTGTTGGAACACCTGCAGAAGCGGTCTATTCGCTTGAAAGAGTGCGACACTGTCTTCCGTCTCGCCGCATGCGGCACCGCGCGGTCTGGCGGTGCAGCGAGATTGGTAGTGCGTTGGGAGAATCGAGTGAGACGTCATCGTTTTATTCATCTCCCCGGCCTGTCCGCGCCACTCATCCTCGGAAGAGACTTTCTCGCCCGGACGGGCATGGTAATCGACGTTAAAAACGGCGGTTATCGGGAGGGTGCCTTTGGACCCCTAAAGCCTTTCATTGAGCCCCCAACTTTCACACCGGCTCAATTACCTGCGAATCCGGTGGGGCGCGTCGACGGCCGAAGCGGAGCCCCTGTCTCCCCAAAACCGGCTTCCCGACCCGCAGAAGCCGCCTCACTTAGCGCGGCCGTGTCGAGGGAAGCCCCCCATCGACTGTTGTCACCTTCGGGCAGTCTAACGGGACGTGAAAGGGACCGTCTCTCGTCGCTGTTGTACGATTACGACACGCTGTTCACCGATCGACCCGGTTGTACGAATCTGGTGCAGCACCGCGTCGACACAGGAGATGCGCTACCTTGGAAGTGCAATCCGAGACCGGTGAGTATGGCCAAGAGAAAGGCCATTGACGTTGCCCTGGACGAGCTGATTGACTCCGGTGTAGTCCGACGGTCTGAGAGCCCCTGGGGCTTTCCCGTCGTCCTCGTGCCAAAGAAAGACGGTAGCTCACGCCTCTGCGTGGATTATCGCCGGCTTAATCAAGTCACTCGTAAGGACGCCTATCCGTTTCCCAGCATTGACGCGATTATCTCCAACCTTGGAGGGGCCAGGTACTTTACCACGCTCGACGCCAGCAAAGGCTATCTCCAGGTACGAATGGAGCCCAGTGACGCCGAAAAGACTGCTTTCGTGTGTCACCGAGGTTTGTTCGAGTTTTCTCGGATGCCGTTCGGTTTGACGGGGGCGCCTATGACGTTCCAACGGCTGATCGACCGCGTCCTGGGAGATGCGAAATGGGCCCATGCCCTCGCCTACTTGGACGACATTGTCGTGTACTCGATAACTTTTGAGGACCACTTGCGTCACTTAGAGGACGTTCTCGAGAAACTGAGAGCTGCAGGGATCACTTTGAACCCAAGTAAGGCTCAGATTGCTGAAACCCGTATCTCTTTACTGGGGTTCACTATCGACCGCGGGCGCGTCTCGCCTAACCCGGAAAAGCTCAAGGCAATCCTAGAGTATCCGGCGCCGACAGACGTCAGCGCACTTCGTCGCTTTCTTGGTATGGTGAACTATTATCGCCAGTTTATCGGGGGATGCGCCGCGCTCCAGGCTCCTTTGACTCAATTGTTGAGGAAGTCTGCGAGATGGAGTTGGGGTCCCGAGCAAGAGGCTGCTTTCAGCCGGTTATCTAAAGCGCTCGCGGACACAGCTGACCTCAGGCTACCCGACTTGAACAGGCCGTTCGTAATCCAAACCGACGCGAGCGACCTGGGCTTAGGAGCTGTTTTGCTTCAAGAGCAGGAGGGTGTTCTTCGGCCGGTTTCCTTTGTGAGCCGCTCGTTGAACCCGGCGGAAAAGAACTATTCCACCGCCGAAAAGGAATGCCTGGCGATCATATTCGCTCTGCGGAAGTTCCACATGTACGTGGAAGGGACCACCTTTGAGGTTCAGTCCGATCACCAAGCGTTATCCTGGCTTTCTCGCATCCAAGAGCCGTCGGGTCGGCTAGCGAGATGGGCACTGACCCTGCAACAGTACGACTATGTCGTGCGGTATCGGAAGGGGAGCACGAACGTGGTGGCCGACGCTCTGTCGCGGGCCCCAACTTTGAGTTCGGCTTCCTCCGAGGTGGGTGCCTCGGCTGCGCAGGTTGGAGCCTCTGCTTCAATCGCAGTCGGAAAGGAGCCAGACAGAATTTCTTCGGGCGAAAGCGTAAACCTCGTTGATCCTGTCAGCTCCGTGGAAATCGCATTCAGCAGAGAAGAGCTACTCGAAGCTCAGCGGAACGATCCCTTTTGTCGACGCGTGATCGACGGACTCTCGAAAGAGTCGGACGCTGCCGGTCCGGACGGTAATGCAGTCGGGTGCTCGATAGACCGTACAACTATCGGCGCCGCGCCTCCGAATGCTGCTGGTATTGCAGATGAGGCCTGGGATTCGTATCTGCTCGAGGCTGACGGGCTCCTGCTGCGGTACATTCCATCTGAGAACGACACCTGTGCGCCGTTCAAGGTGGTGGTGCCTCGCTGTCTGAGAGGCGCTCTAATGCGCTACTTTCACGACTCGCGACTGGCCGGACATGCAAGTGGCTCCAAGACTTACTATAAGTTATGTCACTTCGCTACCTGGCCGGGAATGAAGCGCGACGTACTTCGGTACGCCCGCTCGTGTCACAGTTGCCAAAGCGTGAAGCCGCGAGGGGGCAAACCACCCGGGCTTCTGCAGCCGATCGACAGCCAGCACTCTTGGCAGCTCGCGGCGTGTGACGTCATGGGTCCATACCCACGAAGCCCGAGAGGGCACCAGTACCTACTGGTCATCACGGATCATTTCAGTAAGTGGGTCGAACTATTTCCTCTCCGCAAGCTGTCGGCAAGGGTGATCCTCGAAAAGCTGAGAGAAGTGTTCTCGCGCTTCGGCTATCCGAAGGCGCTTATCAGCGACAACGCGTCATGTTTCTGTGCGAAGGTGTTCAGGGAGACATGTGCTGCTCTCGGAATCAAACACAGGAAAACGACCACGTACCATCCGCAATCGAATGTGACGGAACGCTGCAACCGGAACATCAAACCGATGCTGGCAGCATTTTGCCAGAGTCACAAAGACTGGGACTCATCGATCCCCGAAATTGGGTTCGCTCTGCGGTCTACTGTGAATCGGTCCACCGGTTTTTCGCCGGCCTATCTCACTTTTGGGAGAGAACTGTTGAACCCCATGGACAATGTTCTACGGAGTAGCGGCGAAGAAAACGCCGAGCCATCAGCCTGTGCTGATTATGCTCGGGGGCTACGCGACAGGATGAAGGAGGCTTTCTCTAAGGCCCGCCGAAATCTTGGAGTAGCACGAGCCAGCCAGAAGGCTCAGTATGACAAGACCCACCGGGACATCCGCTACAAAGTGGGTGATCTGGTTCTCAGGCGTCAACACGTTCTGAGCGACGCCAGCAAAGGCTTTTCTGCTTCGCTGGCACCGAAGTGGTCGGGGCCATACCGAGTACGGGAAACTATTTCTCCGCTCGTGTATAAGCTAGCGGACTTGCAATCAAGACCCGTTGGCGGGCCGGTGAACGTCTGTGACCTCAAATCCTATGTCATGAGGGAAGGCGGCGAGGCTGGGGAGCCGGGCATCTTGAGCCCGCAGGCACCCCGGCTGCCACGCGACGTGGGCGGCAGTTCGCCCGCGCCTCGATACGAGCTGCGGCGCCGGCGACATTAGTGTCGTCAAAGCTGCCGCCGACAATGGCAGAAGCCAAGCACGTTTGCTTAGAAGCAAGGCAAGATCGAAAACGGTTTTTCCAAACTTGTCTTTCCACACAGCGCGCGGCCACCTGGGAGTTGACCTTTTCTTTTCGACCCCGCGCATCTCCCGCTCCCTGGGCGGGGCGAGTTTGGTCCGATGTTTCCCCATTTGGTGCACTCGTGCGCCTCCGGGGAAGCAGGTCAACGTACCCGTTCTCAGGGACCTCGCCGCGCGCGGCCGCCGAATGGCCTCTATGGTCTATCGGGTGCCAACGGTCTGGAGAGGGCGCGCTTGGTTCAATGCCTCCCCAATTTGGTGCGCCTGTGCGCCGCCAACGAAGCGGGTCGACGAACCCTTCCTAAGGACCTTGGTGCGTGCGGCCGGCGAAGGGACTCTGTGGTCTATTCGGCGCCTATGAGTCTCCACTTGGCAGCTTAGGCGTGCCATTAGGCTTGCTCATCCCCAAAGTCGTTTGGGGGGTGTTGTTGTCGGAGAAGCGGCAGCCGGAGAGAGCCCTTTGTGTTCCTCCGTGCCGGGCCTCCGGGCACGGATGCGGGTGGGCCAGCCGGCGCTTGGAAGACCTACTCGGGCGGCGCGTCCCTGCATCAGCAACTTTCGGCTGCCACCCTGCCTCCGGCCTGGGGACCTCTTGGACCGTCCTCCTCCCCGTCGACCACCCAAAGAGTGGGATCTTGCCTATAACTTCGCCGCCTGGGAGGAGCCGACTTGCATTCCCCGGCTTTTTCTTCGAGAGGTCGAGACCGTCACCATGAGCCCTCAGCGGAATCATCGCCAGCGCCGATCCGGCCGACGTCCTGCCCCGGCTCCTCGCGGACCTGAGGCGCCCTCCCGGAAACCAGCCGCCGGCGCGGGAGCGAGGGACCGTCAACCTGGTCCTACCGGCGGCCGCGGGTCTTCGCGGCGAAAAGAGTCAAGGTCCCGGGGTGCGTCGTCCAGAACGGTCGCCACGTGGACGTCGCAGGTGGGCTCGGAGGCACCGCGGGTTTTCGTCAGCTGGGCCCGATGGAAGCTGCAGCGGAGACCCGAGCGGGGCCAGTTCTCGGAGCATATTCCATCTCTGTTCCGTGGCCAGACCACCGAGGACGCGGACAGAATGGCCGCCGGGGCATGCCTGACCCCGGCGGACGGGGCAACCTACTGCTCCGACTGCGGCGGCCTCGTGATCACCTCTACGACGGAGGCTCAGCACCGAGCTTCCCTCCTCCACCGGGACCGAGTCGGCGGAGACGGCGGCGGCGGCCACGTTGGGGACGTCGCCTTCCTCGAGCGACCTGAGGCCGTGGCCTGGGTGCTGGAGAGCTTCCAGCGCGATCCAGCATTCCGGGACGCGGTGCTGGCCGGCGTTCTGGCCGACCCCGACCGTCCAGACGAAGGGGCGGCGATTCCGGCGGCATGTCCGGGGGCTCCAGCGGACCTCCCGGGGGTGGCGGCAGCAGCAACAGCGCCACCGGCAGCGCTGTCGCCTGCGCCGGCGGACGAGCCCGAGCCAGTGGTGGGACCTTTGAACCCGGGGGCCCCATCGTTCACCTTCGACGTCGAGATGCTGCTGTGATGCTGCTGTGAGTGCCTGTGCACCTCGTTAGCACTGTTTTTTTTATTTTTGTCATTTTTGGGGGAAGAGAGCCAGAGCCAGGTCTACCTTTTTTTGACCGACCGCGCATTTTAAGGGGGAGGATGTGGAAATGCGGTCATTTCCTTTCCTCGAGAGGCCCTAAAGCGGCCGCGGAGCGAGCCGCTGGATTCATTTGTTCAGCCGCCCGCATCCGTCGGTGGCGAGGGGGACAGCGCCATCTTAGAAGCTGTACCCTCGTCACCCCCTCCGAAAGGGGACGCGATTGTCCCCAAATCCTGGGACCCCTGTGGTCGAGGGTGCGCTAGGGAGGCGACGACGAGAGGGTGCCGGACGCCGCGAGGGGAGACTCTCCGGGTGGCGATCGGAGCGGGTGGTTGTGCGTCGGACCCGTCTCCAGTACGTTGGCGCCCGTCGGCTCTCGGGAGTGCATCGGCCGGTGAGTCAATTCTCGTCACCGGTGCTCAGTGTGTCGCGTTTTTATATGCCATGTATAGTTTCTTGCGGTGATTAAACTGTTTGGTCACCCGGCACACTGTGTGGTACGTTTGTCTCTTCTATTAGAGCGGCGCTGTGCAGCAAACGAACGAACCCGCCGCGGCGGTTGAACGTGAGTACGCTGCGGGGTGGGTGTTGGAACACGGGCTCTCAGTGAGCCCCGGGTCTCATTGTTCCGCGGGCGGTGTTTAAGCCTCACAAGTACGGAACGGCGTTCCTGGAACGCGTTCCTTTTAGGAGGAACGAAGGAACGCCGCCGTTCCATTTTGCATCGGTGGAACTGGAACGGGAACTCGTTACATTTTTACTGAAACGGAAAAAGGAACGGCGTTCCTTTTTTTCGTCCAGTAGGGTAATTTGTATTTTATTTCTAAGAGGGAAATTCTTAAAGTATAAAAACAATATCTTTACGAAGAGCAGGATCTCGTTAACTTTTGGTTACTTATCTTAGGGTTTACTTTGTGTGGTCCTCGCTTGGTAACAGTCGGGTGCAGGAGAGCTAGTGGACATTGATTCTTTTTTCAGTGCCCGAGACTCGCGGTACAAAAAGCAAAACTTTTAGTCGAAGGAAAAGACACAGAAAGAGGGACGTTTCAAACTCAGCTACTTTCTTTGCTTCCACGAATCCTCATACACCCAGAAATCTAAGGCCGACTACAGCCATCACTGAACTTCCACAAAGAGACCTACAGTTACAACAAAAGAACAGGTTACCAGACATCGAACACACCCTTGTATCCCGAACATTGGTCACTTAAAAGATACACAAAAATTAACCTTTTATTCATTCTCCCCTTGTCCCTCACCTTCAAACTGAACAACGAATCCAACCTTCACGAAGAAGGACTTGTAGTTTTCAAGACTGACTCTTCCAAAAGCCCTACCCTCTTCTTCACTTGCTCGTCTTGCGGACAGCAACATCGAGCAGCAACTGTTGTTAAGTTCGAACAAGGGACTTTGTTAGATTGAAACATGTGAGGTTGTTGTAAAACGCTCGTGCAATGTGGGCTAACAGTACATTTGGCTCGTCTGAATCGCCCACCACAAATATGAATATGGTTAAAAGCTGAGATTTTTAAAGGTGAATATATCAAGAAATGAAACCCTGCTTCCGCTTGTTTTCTTCTCCTGGTGCCCTTCCATCACGGCATTCAAATTCGTATGCTCCCATTTAATGGGATAGATAAAAAAAAACTTCCTTGATTTAATTAGAATATGGTAATCAGCAAAATACAAATGTAACGTATATGTAACGATACGTTCCATTTTTTAACGGTAACGGGAACGAGTTCCTTTTTCACAGATGGAACTTGTAACGGGAACGCGTTCCAAAAATCAGAAGGAACGAGGAACGAGCTTTCGTTCCTTTTTTTGAGGAGCGTGTACAACACTGATAATAAAGCAAGACACAAAAGAAAAAAAGTGGATGCTGTTGCTAGGGAGGCTTAGAAGTCAATATCATAACACGTTGCAACTGCGGGTTGGTTGATTTTTCGTGTAAAATAAAATTGATGCCGCCTACCTTCTCAATCTCTCAAAGCCCTCACAATCGGACGATGCTGGAAGCCTCCATGAAAGGAGAAATTGCTCCTCAGATCTATCGTCGAGTATCGTCGGATCCCATTCAGAGTGCCCGAAAGCGGAAGGCAAGAACTGTCTCATAGGATCTTTATCGACGTGAGCCGTCAGAGAGAAGATGCTACAACCGCCTCACAGAAAACGACGGTGAATGGGATCTATAAGATGGCAAGGTCGTGCTTCGACGGGGGCACTCTTCGATCGGTTGCCTTTAAGTAATTTCGGACACTAACGTGCATTCGGTCTTATTTGGCTGTTGTACGATTGATTCCCATAGGTTTTCGGGAGGTCCACCAAGGTGAAGGGACACTTGCCGTGACACTTCAACGTAGGAGTTGTCTAATTTTCAGAATCTGTTTACTCGGCTAATTAAAATACGGCGGATGCAGCTGGGACGATCAGTTCCGCGTTTTTCTGGTCGCATACTTGGAGCTGTACCGAGAACTGGGGTGACACTTAGCAGCTCTATTCACTGTTCACGCTGGTGTCTCGGGACATGGGCCGTTTCTGGGGATAACCGTCAGCGCCTGGGAATATGTCCGTAGGTTCCGTTTTATTGTTTAACGACGGGTCACTGTGTCAGCCCGACAGCTCTGTTCAAAGGCTGAAAAAGGCTGCTGGTGAGTAAAATTAAACTTAAATTTATGCAAACATATCAGTTAAGATGTTGTGAGAGCCATAAGTAGATATATCACAGTCCTTTATCGTATTGTATTCACGCGCATCGTCAGCTCTAAATTTTTAAAGTTAATGGGAGTGCTCATGTTTGACATGGTCTTAGTGAGGTTCCCCACAATCAAATTTTTTTATTGTTGTGAAGTAGGAAGAGACATTTTGTGTCACGAACAGTGTTGTACGGAACGGCGTTCCAAGAAACGGCGTTCCTGGAACGCGTTCTTTTAGAGGAAAGAAGAAACGCCGCCGTTTCATTTTGCATCGGTGGAACTGGAACGGGAACTCGTTACATTTTTACTGGAACGGAAATAGGAATAGCGTTTCTTCTTTTGTCCAGTGGGGTAATTTCTATTATATTTCTACGAGGGAATATCTAAAAGTATAAAAGAAATATCTTTATGAAGAGCAGGATCTCGTTAACTTCGTGGTTACTTATCTTAGGTTTATTTTGTGAGGCCTTCGCTCGGTAAGAGTCGGGTGTAGGAGAGCTAGTGGATATCGATTCTTTTTTGAGTGCCCGAGACTGCGGTACAATAAGCAAAACTTTTATTTGAATGAAAAGACACAGAAAAAGGGACGTTTCAAACTCAGCTACTTTCTTTGCTTCCACGAATCCGCATACACCCAGAAATCTTAGGCCGACTAAAGCCATCGCTGAACTTCCACAAAGAGATCTACAGATACAAGAAAAGCTTAGGTTATTACCTGACATCGAACACATCCTTGTATCCCAAACATTGGTCACTTAAAAGATGCACAAATATATTCATTCACCCCTTGTCTTCCACCTTCAAACTGAACAACGAATTCAACATTCACGAAGAAGGATTTGTAGACTGACCTTCCAAAAGCCCCGCCCTCCTCTTCACTTGCTCGTCTTCCGGACAGCAACATCAAAGCAACTCAGTTTTTAGACTGAAACTTGGGAGGTTGCTGTAAAACAATCGTGCAATGTGGCGGAACAGTACATTTGGCTTGTCTAATCGTCCACCACAAACATGAATATGGTGAAAAGCTGAGATTTTGAAACTTGAATATATCAACAAATGAAACCCAGCTTCCGCTTGTTTTCTTCTCCTGGTGGTACCTTTCCATCACGGCATTCAAATTCGTATGTTCCCATTTGGTGGGATAGATAAAAAAGAAGAAAACTTTGAGTAATCTCACTAAATATGGTGATCAGGAGAAAATACAAATGTAACGTATACGGAACGATACGTTCCTTATTTTTAACTGTAACGCGAACGAGATCCTTTTTCTCATATAGAACTTGTAACGGAAACGCGTTCCAAAAATCAGAAGGAACAAGGAACGAGCTTTCGTTCCTTTTTCGAGGAACGTACGCAACACTGGTCAACCCCCCCCCCCAACGTCGCACAGCATGGCGGAAAATTATTTTTTATATCGAGTCTCAGTAGTAACGCGCACCTTTGTGGATCGCACAGGCGCGTATTTTTCACATTAGGGATAGCTAAAAAATAGAGTTCATAAAGCAGCAGTCTTTTTTGCCTTATAGAAATATCATGTTAGGAGGTGCAGGATAAAATTAATTTTCTTGTTACGTGTACATGCAAAAAAGTTTCTGAACGGCCTTACAATGGTGTCTTGAACGTAGTTTTATATTTCTAACAAATGTGTACTTCCTACTTCCCGTTCTCTTTTCAACCATTTTCTTATAATGATAAAACTTTGTCCTGACATTCCCCACGACGTTCGGCATATAGTATGCTTGTTGCACTCGCTTAAAAAAAAATGTTATTCGATTTTGAAGGTGGTAGTTACGGCAGCACGGCCCACCCCCAAGAAGGCACTGCATTGGTTAAGTACTGGGCATACTGCTGCTCAGAACTCTTGAAATTAGCAGCGGTGAACCATCACCACTGGGTGCTGTATTTGGTTCTTCAACAAAAGTTGAATAGACTTGCATGGGGATCAACTGCAAAAAAATCATATATTTTACCTTTGAGAACTTGTGTGCACCTCACTTTGTGCACAGTTGTACTATACTAAACGAATTGCATGCGTGCAGTGAACGCGTAATTCAGCAATTCTTCGATTCGTGCAAAAAAAAAAAAAAGATAGAAGCATCTATGCAATAATCACAATAGCAAAGAAACGTATTACGCTTTTACGTGCGCTTCATTTCGAATTTACGTATCATGAAGTTGCACCGTTTTTATATTGAGGTGTACATGTGAAAATATCAAACTCTAGTTCAAACGCTACATGCGAACAAATTCTGCTTCACACGGATCACGGCGAAAAATATACAATAACTTCCGTTATGCAAAAATAAAGTTGTTCTACAACCGAATATGACGGTGTCAGTAGTCCAGTAATTATAAAAGAAACGAAGCGGTGCTTCCGGAGCGCGAAATACTCCGTCCCAGTTTTCACTAATTAGGTCTGTAATAGAGTTTTCCCTCCTAGGGGATTCCTGCATGTCATCAACATACCGGAGTGTCCCATTACAGGCGGTCGTTTATTATGTTCGCGCAGGGAGCGCGCGCTCGCTCCCTCCGTCAGGAAATAACGGGACAGCGGGGACCTCGCTCCTTCCCTTGCAGCGTGTCGCTGTGGAGCGACCGCAAGTACCATGAGGAAGATCAGTGCTCGTTTTCACGTCCGGGATAAGCACGGTTCGCGCCGTCGGACATTCTGAAAGCACTGAATAACACGTGAGACATGACATGTCTACGAATGTAATTTGACAACGTAAGACACGGGTTAAAAGCAAACTGTTAGGAAAGTGTAGACCGCATGTCGCAGCGCCAAACGCGCGAACGCAATGTTCTTGATTTTAAGTCTTTTAAGTATTTGGCTGAAACGAGTGCCGATGAATACAATATTTCGCCATCCAGGTTAAGGTTCCGAATGAGCCAATTCATTCAATCCAGCGTTTGGTTGTGGAACATTCCAACGCTTGGGTTGAGAATACAAAAACAAGCAATATTTGCGACCACGGTTCCGCGTCATGCCTACTCTTTCGCGCTTTGCGTTGCCGATTCTTGGGAGACATCACATGTTCTGTGGAAAGAAACCCCGCGCCAAGAAAGAAATGTCAACTTAATTTCAACGTTTATGAAATACGAAAAAATATATTTCTTAAAATACATATAATTTTACATGTGCATTTTGGTAGTGTGAAGTGTGGTTGACGACCTGGCAACACGAAAAAACAGGAAGTTTTAGTAGACCGTGTTTACCTCTCCGCTAAGCCCTCCGCAACGAAGAAACCGCCACTCGCGCCTGCGTGCCGATGGCCTTGGCTGTAGAGTTTCGGGTAGCGGAGGGGCTTAGCGGAGAGGGAAATGCGGTCTACTAAAACTCCCTAATAACCGGAGCATCTATGTGCTCTCGTATATGTGGAAAGTGTTTTTCCTCTTAGTATGTATACATCGTTGAAGTATACTACAATTAATTTATGACAGGTGGGGCAAGCACATTCTTACAAGTACACGTCTTGCATAAAGCGTGTTTTATTTAGCGGCCGCGACAAGGCCGCAAATACTCGTGGCAATGGAGCTCTTCCAGCTACTGTGATCTAAGTCTGCGACGACAGCCACAGGTA
Organism: Ixodes ricinus; assembly: GCA_037355805.1. Classification (NCBI taxonomy): domain Eukaryota; kingdom Metazoa; phylum Arthropoda; class Arachnida; order Ixodida; family Ixodidae; genus Ixodes; species Ixodes ricinus. The sequence goes on from JAZHYW010003400.1 coordinate 12,333, forward strand.
TGACAATGCCGTTAAGTGTACGCATATCTAACGTCATGGCATCGCCTGTCAATGTTGTTCAATAAATGCCAAATAAAAACTGAATGTTTTTTGATGGAACGTTATACCTAAGAGGGTGACGATATGAAAACCAATAAGTCTTATTGTATACAATATAACTTATTAATGCTGTATACATACACACACACATTACATATATGTGTGTGTGTGTGTGTCTGTGTGTGTGCGTGTGCGTGTGCGTGTGCGTGTGTGTGTGTGTGTGTGTGTGTGTGTGTGTGTGTGTGTGTGTGTGTGTGTGTGTGAAACAAGGTAATGATATTGCACCTGTAAACTTTGAGTTATCTACAAGTCAATTTTTTTTAATATATAGGGAGTATTCACTGGACACCATATTTGTGGGTGCTGTTTAGAGCGCATGCTCAGAACGAGCTCACATCAATAGGCTGCTACGCCCAGCACTCTTGATGGTGCGGAATGCACGTTGCAAAAGAAATGTGGAAGCTCGCCGTCAGCACGCGCTCAGCATTCGCGGACACAGATATGGCCGCCAGTGAATACTCCCTATAGACAGTTGCAAGCAAGGTAACTGTTCGCCGCCATTTCTTCGCTCGTGCCAGCAAGCACGTGCAATTGCAAGCCTGCCAAAGCTACCTTCATGCGCGCTGCACGTGATGGTGCCCCATGCACAAGGATGGGGCACCAGCAGGGACGCCATGTATGCAAACGTCTATATGTTGAGTTCCATTAGCAGAAAAGCCAAGCAGGAGGTGGAAGGGTTAGTCGGACTAGTGGATATATAAAAAATATCAGCACTAGGTTAATGTGAGTCTTTGCCTTGGACTGAAATGGGCTGGCCGATTTGGCAGCCCTTCTACGCCAGTGAAGTTATCCCTCCTCAAGATCGTCTAGCGGCGCTGACAGATTATTGCCCGCGCTTTCAGGCCTACGAAAATCGCCCCTGCTTTTCGCATTAGAGGTCCAGCACAAACTTCTTTTCATTTCTGAAATACGCATCAGATATACAATCCGTGCCCAGTAGGTGCCTTCTCACGTAGACGCAAGAGGAAATGAGCAAACCGTTCGGCCGCTCACGAACACAATGCGATTCCAACCACAAACCCTTGACCCGCAGTACACTGACTATCTGGAATTAGCTCGCGAAATAAACAGAAAGTTTTCCAAAACAAAGAGGAATCCACGTGCATAGCTTGAATCGGCAATCAATGTATGCGTTCCTAAGTGAATGCATTACTTTTGAGAGTTCAACTGTTGTAAGTTTGAACATCTGCATTTCTCTCTCTCTGTGTGTCATCATTCGTAAGTTTAAACTGGCAAAGCAGAACTGCAACCAACGTGTTACATAATAAAGAGTATTACATTGGAACCATCGATCTGAATATTGTAGGAACCACGTGTTCCCCGCATCCCTACCTGTGCCTAGCTCAGGGAGGCCGTGGGGCGTCGCTATGTCGGGGTGCGTCCCGGACGCGAGTTGAGGCCGTACTCTGAAAGGCCCCTGTATAAGGAAGGTAGCGACATCATCACTCCCTCCTCTGATGCGCACACTGTTTATCTTAATTTTTTTTTTAACTTCCGCACTCGCGCACGGATGGTAGCGCCACCTGCATCGCTGAAAGATAGCGGGCGGCCTTATGCTAATTTCCAAATGGAGCAGGAGCTCAGTCAAAGGCTAAATAAAACGCAAAAACATATACCCGGACTACAGAACATTGTCATAGGTAAACCCTCTGCGATCAAGTGGATGAATCGTGAAGTATAAGCTCGAAGAAAGACGGTGGAAGCCGTGACGTTACACTTTCGGCGTTACTTGATTGGAGGGCAACTCCTCCTTCCCCGTGCACGCACCTTTATCTTAATTTTTTGATAGTTCGCACTCACGCGCGTCGACGGTAGCGCCGCCTGGATCGCTTCAAGATAGCAGGCGGCAATCTTCAAAGGATGTCGCTACTTTTCCTTATACAGCGGTTTTAGTATTCTTTTGTGGATGGCTCTCCCTCGCCCTTCTCGAGTGATTTCTTGAAGGCACAGCTTTCGGAACCTTGATACTTGGACGCGTCCGCCCCTCCGGGGAGAGAACCTACTTCCAACCACCCCGGGCACGTCCATTCCCGCAGGTCATATAAGTCGATCAAAACCAAAGACCAAGAGCGACCCTCGCTGGGGGAGGTTCTTCAGAACGGAGGCCTGCCTTCTCGTCATGACCCCCCTTTTTCGTGGTCCTGCCAATGGAGGCAGAGCGGACTCGAGTGGTGATACTGTCAATAGAGGTAACGCCATTATCTTGGACTTTGTTGGCCTTCGGGCAAGCGTGTGGCGTGTTCATCAGTAAACACGTCATTATACGTACCTAAGGAACCTAGGTTGTTCTTATGTGGTATTTTCCAAAGGGGGAAACCCACAATATATTCAAATCTTGAGCTTCGCGGAGAATAGACCATGCGATTTTCTCAGTGGGGAAAGTAGTAGAATTTTATTTGGGTGAAAGAGTTTAAGTTTTTAACTGTGTCGCCCTCACTATGTAACTAATTTGAAGATGATTCTACTTTATAGGTTTATTGATTATGCGTGATTGGTAAGAGTACAGGTAACTATGAACGACGATAGACTAGGGTGCTAAGGCTATGAGTTTGGAGAAATGTTAAATATGTTTTAGAAACAACATTAAACGATTGGAGAAAAACACTATTGGCCAACATTCATTAATTATTGTGTACAATGACATCAGATAGCAATCCGTTTTGAACGACTGTTGTGAGAGCCTTCTTTAAAAGTTAAAAAAGACGTAAAAGAGTCAGCAAGGCCAGGAAAGAAAGAAAACGCGTACAATTTATTCCGTGCATGCATACATTATGCCATAATCTAAAAAAGTAGCCGCAGGTACGATGTTAACGGTGTCTTTTCTGTCCCGTGTAAACTTGCTAGAATCTGTCCGATTCTGGCAAGGCAGAAGAAAGCAGCATGTTTCAAGAAACACGCGGTGCAATATACTGATTGTTTCACCAAAGTGAAACAATCAGCAAGTGTACGAGATTTAGTTTAGTCGTGGCAGGGTATGCATTCGGCAGACAGGGCGCTGCTTCAATGATAGAACACGTGAGCAAATTCTGTGTGTGTGCAACTACGCGCGGGGTAATCTTGCTGACCATTGTTGGCGATGTGGGTGAAACCTGACCCAATTCTACGAAGTATTTCAGAAAGGCATAATATAAAACGGAAAGAGAGGTTAAAGAGGCGTTAAACATAAGGAAAGGAGAGAAGGCAATTGCGTCAGCGCTCCGTTTGTCTATATGCTTCAAATTGAAATGGCGTTTTTGGACGACTCTCTCTGAATGTGAGACTGCGTGTGATGCGGCTTGGGCAATGATTTGTGTATGTATAGGTCACGATGCTGCCATTAAAAAAAAACAGAGGAGAGTAAAGCGCCTGTCCTCTCGTCTGTGTAGCTTCCTTGTCCCTGTTTTGTTCGCGCTTTTATCCCTTTATTCAATATGGACCAGCTAGCCCAAGCCCAAGTTTTATTGTATATTATAGCGCTTTCTTATGATTGTCAAAATTCAAGTAGCAATGCTATACAAAAACGGCTATTTTATTGTTGCGATTCAAGAATTATTTATGCATATAGCATAGTTTTGGGCTCGCTTACTTACAATAAATAAACACGAAATAATATTATAAATAAATTATTTTTTTCACTTAAAAACCGACGACCAGTTCGCGCTTTCCACTTTTCACTCGCTTCCTCCTTTCCCCCCTTCTAGACTGTCCACCGTTGCCTGTTTCCCCCTCCCCCATGGTGAGGAGGATCTTCTGCCTTGCAGAACCCCGAGTCTGGTCGTCGGCCTTTAAGACATCGCAATTTTGTTATAGAAGAATTCTTAATTCTTCACCAAGAATAGCGATAAAAAGATAGTGGCTGTGGTTTGAGAAAGATTTTTATGAGAGAGAATATATATTACGCAATATTTTTGACATTGAATTGTAATGTAAGTCGGGTGTGAACGCAAGCTCGAAATTATATAAAATAATATACGGTAAAGCAACTTGTAGATCACTGCCTTAGCTAATAACTAAATTACCCATTCGTCGAAACTCTAACGAGCTACCGGTAACTTTTTATTATTTGCCCCGCGATTACTCTATGTGAAAGCGCTCCAGCTTTTCTACGAATGGTGAAACGACTGCAGCATTCAAGGTCTTTTTTAATGCTTTTGCTAAAATGCTTGACATTATTATTTATACGATATGTTTATTATAATTGCTATAGTCAAAAACAGATGTGCTCAGTGTCTATGTAGAAGTTCTCTGCAAGGGTCGACACTGTCGTAATGTGTCATTAAGAAGGCATCAACCTGCTGGGATCCCAAAAAAAGTAACTTGATATCACTAGTCACCCTTTTATTACAATTGATAATAGTAATTATCGAATCATTATTCGCGTATCTGACTGTAGCCTCTATGTACCATTTTAGAAATGTAAAGAGAAAGAAAGAAAAGCAAGGGAACCCTAAATTCACAACGGAGTGGAAAACAAAAAGGTGAGAACGGCGTATACATCTGCTTGGATATAATTTTATTTTACTTTCAGCTATCCCCAGTGTGCTCACGTTTTTGTACACGCTCCCAAACACAACCAATCATTGCGCTGTAAACATCTCCACCAACAGTCATCACTCTTTATCCGGAATGAAGAAGGTTATTACATGTAAACAAACACCAAAGGTGTCTTTCCTTCTTGGGCGCGAAGCTATGAACACGAAAAAGCCAAGGCGACAACCGCTCGAATCCACTATTTTGTACCGTTGAGAGAGACCGTAAAGACGGCGTGATTTATGAGCTCCGAGTTCAATAGAAACGGTCCTCGCCGATTTGGCCGGGGAACAGCTTATTTAACTTGAAAGCTGCGAGGAAATCTCGCGCCTCTGGAACCCCAAGACGTATAAAAAAAGTATGAAAAGATTTAGAAAAGTGGACAAGAATTTTAAATGCGGCTTCGCCCGGAAGCCGACCGGATGTGGAGGAAGGGTCCCCGAACGTCGTTTCCGGGGGAAGAAGGAAGGCCTCCGTCCTCATCTCCCCGACGGGTCGCGGCCGTCTAACGGCGGCGGTGTTGGCGCGGGCCTTATCCAACGAGTTGTGAAACTGTGAACGGTCGAGATTGTGCTGACAGCGGGGTTTTCGATACGCTTATTGAATTGCTTCGGAGAATAAAAGAAAAGTTTTATACTCATCTTTTAGCATCCGGTGTTTCAATCTACGCAAAATTGTGATTGTCGCTCGATATGGTACGACAGAATACGCGTTTACTATTGTTATCCTCGAATACTATAAAACATTGCACCACGTGTAATCCTGTAAATGCATATTCATAAACGTTGTGTTACTAACTGCGAAGTACGCGCATTATTTCAAAGAGGCTGGAAGTTTTATGGCAGAATCCGATAGATAGAGAGGATGTCAACACTCAGTTTCAGGGTGGCATTGTAAGTTCAAGTTTTCGAGGCTCAAAAGTTCCCTCTGACTTAATTTTTAATCTTACTGTGAGGGACACTGACACATCAAAATCATTTTTTTTTCTTACTATCCGAAACGATTGACAAGGATGCCGGCACATTACCCTCAAATTCGGAACTCGGGCATTCAGTATTTGTGAAGTAAAAAAACAAAAAAAAACTTCCTAATGCCGAATTTGAAGTTTCCGCGCGATACGCGCCAGTGCGGTGACGTCAAATATTGTGGAGCCCTGAGAGTCGACTTTCTTTCACGCCTCCGCCTCCGCTACCGCCGCGACCCGAAGCGAGGAGGTGAGGAGCGGGAGAGAAGTGCGCCGGCGGACAGGAGAAAGCAGAGGAGATTGGGGAAAACAGGTTTTATTCCGTGAGTGCCTTGTCGTCTGCCTATCGCAGCGAGCAGACGACGCTTGACGTCTGAAAGACTGCCCCGAAGGAGTCCCAACCGAAACTACGATACACAGGCACCAGACCCTGTTGTTTTGACCGTTTGACTATTTCCTTTTCAAAGCCGGAGAGGTCGTCGGGCACCTAAAAAAAACACTTCGTCCGAATCCCCGACTTACCGACCATCCTCTGCTATGTGCGTCGAGCGAGCGCCGCCATGTTTTTCGAGGGAGGATACAAATCCAGGAGGCGACATCACACCGGACTCCGATTTTTGGTATTTCAAAAAGAAGGACCGCTGTGCGTTCGCAATTGCGTTAAAAAACATGTTTTACGATCGTCATTATTAAATGTCATAGAAATGTCACCTACAAAGCTTCAAAATTTCAGGATTTTTTCGTCACGAATCAAAAGCGAGGAGGTGAAAAGCGGGAAAAAAAACGCCAAAAATAGAAACGCGCGCGCGTGAGAAAATATTTTTGCGCGATCCGGTATTTTTTTGCGTGTATGATTACAACTTGCATCGTTTTAGACAATAAAAAACGCGACGTTTGTGGTGTCAGTGCCCTTTAAGCTAACTATAATGCCGAAATCATCGGTCGGTAGCAATCAACGGCGCCAGTAAACTAACTGCGATATAATTTGTGGACTACCAATTTCAACGCCTAGATGCTCACTGGATTGGCCACATCTCAGAACATGGAAAATAGAAAATATTTCAGCCACAGATTGGTACACTTCGCCAACCTTCGGCTTAATAGGACATTTCGTTTCACGCAAGCAACAACAACGACTATACTCTGTTTCACCTTATAATGTACCGCAGGAAAGTCTACAAGCGCGAGCTCCTGGTTCTAGGGCACACCTCGGCGGCACAAGCTCTCGTGCATTAAGGGCAGCTGCCAACGCTATGAGCTCGCGCTGCTAGCCTTCGCTGGGGTACAACATAAGGTGAAACGGAGTATAGATGCAAGCGATTGTTGCGTCTCGTCATTGTTTTCGAGTGGTCAAGCTGCTGTATCATAAGGCTTTTGAGACTTTTATGAGTCTGCTCTCCACGGCCGAACCATTCACGCACAGCGATCCTCCACGATTCAGCGCTGATAGGTTTGGCCGACGATAACAAAAACACAAAAACAACGAAACGCCGTGACGATGCATTTTTTTTTTGGCGCGGCTTGTTTGGTTTTTTTTAGATCGTCAGCTTTGGTCAGACTGAAAGTGAAACACGGTGTAATATAAAACATGATATAAAACTGTCAAATTGAAATTTTTCCCCGCAATTAGTTGTGAGCAGGCATTCCGATGACTGACACCGAGTATTGTCCTTGTTTTCTGGGGATCACCCGACATCTACTCGATGCAAATCGGGATTTTTGTCTTTTTAATGTGTGAAAATTTTATTTACGGTGAGTACTTCGTTGCAGCCTTATAATGCAGAAAGAAGCAAAAAAAAAGTTGTCCAGCTACACTTTCCATTTTCACTCCGTGCTTTTCAAAAGAGGGTCATTTGTTACTGTGTAGTGGGCGTCGTCATCGTGGAAGTCTTAAGTGGTTTTACTGTGCACCCTAGCGATCTCAATTTTTATGCTTATATTTATTCGTTTCAAATTATATTTTTATCGGAGTATGGAAACATTAAATGTGCGAAATAAAACGTGCGTAAGACACGTATTTGCAAGCTTACAACGACCGTTATTCAGACTGCTTCAATCTGCAATTTCATCGCAACATTTTTGTAACAACAACTGACACTTTTTCGAGTGCTTTTTTTACGCTGTCAACTGTGAAATCTGTTAAAAATAAGACGGGAAAGCTACGCTCGTAGACGCTCGAGCGTAAGTGAGTTTTCTTTGGATGTTTTCCTTCTGAACTACATTATCTGCAACGAAGACGACTCTACTTTGCATGCGCACTGCCAACATTGATTGCAGAGTTCAAGATCCCATAGCGGGTTCCGGAGTGTGCTGAGAAAGGCGGAAACAATATTAAAAAAAACTCTCTACTGTCTTGTTGTAATATTTGAACCATACGTGAAACATTTGTATGGGCATAAATATCTTACCTCTCTTTTGTTCTACGATGGCGCGCAAAGTGAACTGCGGCACAGAATCGCAATTTCTTTCAAATACTATTTTCTTTAATCTTCATTCTTTATATTTCAAATTCGTTTAAGACGTTCTTCCAGTTTAGCATACCCGTCAAGACAATAACGTACTTGAGCAATTCTTTTTTTTTTCGGAGGTCAATGACAAAAGCAAGGCAATAGAGCAGCAAGGACCATCCTCCTCCCCCCTCGCCCTTTCACCTTCCCCAGCGATTTCGGAGTTGAAGCCATTCGACTAACGCGGGCGCTTCTTCGACCTAAAAGTTAGTAGTAAATGGACTGTGCACCATGGCGTATAACAGAGTCGGCATTGCCACCATCCTCGGGACGTTTTCTTAGTTCTGTCTGGCTAAGCGAAGGCTTCCTATAAACGTAACAGCCGCCTAACGCTCGTTCTGAGTTAGTCTAGACCAGAGTGTCTTTTAATGTCACCGAAGTAGCTTTCGGGCTGCCCGGTAAGTGCTCGGTAAGCTCTCCTGTTTTGCTGACGCGGAAACGGTTCCTTCGCCAAGCAGAAGGATCGTGACGTCAGAGGCAGAAGGACGAGTGTGCTCGAAATCGCGGATGCACCGATGAAGCAGGGAGTGCGGTGGTGACGCTGCTGTAAGCCTACGCATAATACTTTGCGGTATGGACATTGAGAAGCAAGCACTTGTCAGACATCCCGCAACCCGCCCACATTAAAGACGATTTTCCGGAAAGAATCTAAGGAAGTGGAACTGAATACAGAGGCGAGCAAGCTGGTGAACTTTCAACACAATGTTGGGTGTGCAAGATAAAGCGTAATTTTACCAAGGCCTAGAATATGGTAGCAACAAAAGAAAAGTAAACGCATTATTTTTTCTTTTAATTATAGGCAGACCTTTATTGTAATCACGTTGTACTTAACCGCGGCAGAATGAAACGTAATTGATCGAGGAAAAGAAGAGCCGATGGCGTGAAAGCGTAGTTGTCAGCCCGTGAGTTGAATTTAATTTGCCAGATGCAAGCCTCCTTGCTTTTTCCCCCGTTAGTGCGGTAGTCTAACTTAGCGTTAAAGTTGAAGCTCGAAGAAAGATTCAACTAACACGCCATTTATAGTGCCTGCCCTACACATTTTATTTACCGAAAATGGAAAACGCTGCGAAATGCACTTCCTTGATTCTGCTTTCTTTTTTTCTCCAAGTAAGATTTTATTTATTTATTTATTTATTTACCCTCAAGGCCCCGAAGGGCATTACAGAGGGGAGTGGGGGGGAATAGGCGACAAAGGTACAGTTGATGATACATGAAATATAATACAGTAATTAATGCACGCTTGCTCAGACACTTCAAAAATATTCACACAATGTTATAACAGTAATACCAACTAGAAAATGGTTAATCAAAAACTAACAAACAAGGCATTTTTAAAATCAATAATACTGGTTATGGAGGCTATGTCAGCGGAAAGGCGATTCCAATCGGAGCTAGTGCGAGGAACAAAGGAGTTATAATAAGTGTTAGTTTTGTAATTGGGGATACCGACTTTGTACTGGTGATCTACGCGGGATGAAACATAAGTAGGTGGCGTTAGAAGTTCACGGCGCATGAAAGGGTTATTATGGTAAATCTTATGAAATAAAGTCAGGCGAAAAATGCGTCTACGGCTCATTAGTGTGGGTAAACCAAGACTATTTTTCATTGAAGTAACACTGGATGTACGATGGTAATTAGAGAGTATGAAACGTGCTGCACGATTTTGAACTGATTCCAATGTTGCAATGATAGTGTTATGACCGGGGTCCCAGATAGAACATGCATATTCAAGTTTAGTACGTACTAAAGTTGTATATAAAAGGAGTTTTAGTGACACTGGTGACTGTGAAAAATTTCGTTTGAGATATCCAAGCATGCGATTGGCGTTGTTAGTTACGTAGTTAGTGTGAGTTTCCCAGGAAAGATCGGAGGTTATGTAAACACCTAAGTATTTGTAAGAGGACACAGACTGCAGCGGAGTGACGTCAATGCAGTAATTCGAGCATATGTTAGTATGGCGGGAAACTGTCATGGATTTACATTTATTAAGATTGAGTTGCATCAACCACTTGTCGCACCAGTTAGATACAGAGTTAAGATCAGATTGGAGAACAGAGATGTCGGAGCTATTTGTTATTTCTCTATATAGTACACAATCATCAGCAAATAAACTAATATTGGAGGAGATACAGTCAGACAGATCATTAATATAGATGAGGAAAAGTAGCGGACCTAAAACAGAACCCTGGGGAACTCCAGATGCTACGGGGGAAAGTGAAGAGTTAGTACCATTGGCATGCACAAATTGAGAACGGTTGGTTAAAAACGATTCTATCCAACGTAGCACGTTCGGATCAATGTTGAGGTTGCTAAGTTTTAATAGGAGTAGCCGGTGAGAAACTTTATCGAAGGCCTTAGAGAAATCAAGGAAGACGCAGTCTATCTGGGAGCCACGGTCAAGGACAGAATTAAGCTTATTAGTGAAGAGCAGAAGCTGTGTTTCGCAGGAAAATGATTTGCGGAAGCCGTGTTGAGTTGGGTGAAAAAAAGAATTAGATTCTAGGAAACATGCGAGGTTAGAATATATGATATGTTCGAGTATCTTACAAGGAATGGATGTTAAAGAAATTGGCCGGAAGTTATTCGGTGAGTAGTGGTTGCCACCTTTATGAATTGGAGTCACCTTTCCAACTTTCCAGTCTTCGGGAAGGCAGCCTTCCTCCAATGATTGCTTAAAAATCACTGATAGAATAGCAGATGAATACGACTTCGTGTTCTTTAAGAATTTAGAGTTAATATTGTCAATACCGGATGAAGAAGAGAGCTTGAGGTTATTAATTATTGCAGCTATACCATCATATGATATTAATATTGGATTCATTGGCAAAAAGTCAGGGCAATTAAAGTTGGGGTACACAGAAACATCGGTGGGAGAAAAAGATTGTATAAATATATCGTTTAGCAATGATGCACACTCATCTTGACCTACTCGTTCCCCATCTGCGTTTGTAAGCTTCAGATCACCGTGGTTATCATTAGGTTTGATTAAGTTCCAAAAGTGGCGAACATTTGTAGATAAAATTGTGGGCAACGTGTTAGTAAAAAATTTCGTTTCACTTCTAATACTGCACGTTTATATTCCTGCTCGGCGCAATGATAGGCGTTAAAATGACTATCTTGTTTTGAAAGTTTGGCTACACGAAAGAGGCGTTTCTTTTTATTGGAAAGTCGTTTAAGTCTGGTGTTGTACCATGGGGAATTACTTTTGGATGATAATGTGCGAACAGGAATATATGTGCTTATTAGATAGTTAACTTTGTTTCGAAACAGACACCAATTTTCATTTACAGAGCGTTCAAAGAAATTTTCCACAAAGTAACTCAGAAATTCACACAATTCACTATTTATAGCCGTAAAATTAGCTTTTCCGTAATCACGAATCTGTTTAACTATTTTCGGAGAATGACTTGTGGTAATATTTAAGGTAAAATGCAGCAATAAATGGTCACTAAAACCAGGTAGATAGGTAATAGGGGAAACAAGGTCGGGGAAGGTTGACAATACAAGATCTAACACTGAGGCACAGGAGGGCGTAATTCGGGTGGGGTGAGACACTAGCTGAGAGAAATTGTAGTCCGAACATAATTTGAGGAATTTGTCACTGTCAGACGAAAAAGGGCTTGCGTAAGCTGTTTCCGCCGACCACACAATATTTGGATAATTAAAATCACCCAGAAGGATGAAGTTTGGTGTGGGAGATCGCATAGTCACTGTACTGATTACGTCATGAAGTTTGTTCAGAAAGCTATCGTCACTTGAGGGAGGGCGGTAACAGGCACCCAAGATATATTTTTTGTGATTCACGGAAAGGCAAACAAAGACTGTTTCGAGGTCACTCGCAACATTCAAATAAAGGGAATCTATATGATCGGCGACTGCAATCAGCACACCTCCGCCTTGGCGAGCTTCCCTATCAGTGCGATAAATTTTGAAGCGTTTGTTAGTAGTTAGGATTTCGTTATCATGAATTTTGCTAGAGAGCCACGTTTCTGTCAAAACTACAACATCAGCCCCGGTGGAGTCAATGGCAGAGCATAGATCGTCGCGATTTCGCATGACACTTCGGATATTAGTAAACAGAACATTAATTATTTCGGGCGCGAAGGATGGAATGGAATCATGAAATCCTAAAGAACGTGCAAACCAAATGCCTGGCAAAAACATTTAAAAAAAATGGTCGCAAAATATTTAGGTTAAAGAGATACTGAACCGAAATCTGGATTCCACAAAACACGTGGCAAAAGCGTGCAACAGGATGCTACAAACACCAAAACATCGCTCATACAACGATATCTCGAACGGATTACCGTAATTTTCAAGAAAGGGATGCGCATTTGACAGGTTTGTTGACGTCATGTTTCTCCGAGAAGGAAAGGGAACGGCCTCGCGTCTTCTCCGCCTCGCCGCCTTGAGGAGCAGAAGCGAAGAGAGAAGGAAACTAGGTATCTTGACGTCACGCGCCTCGTCGGCCTTGTTCGATCTCGACCTCTTTTTCCCAAAAAACGACCGTCCATTCGAGATATCGCCTTACGAGTAGTGTTGTAGGGATTGTAGCGTCCCGCCTACATCTCCTGCATTGTTTTTCTGAAATCCAAATTTCGGTTCACCATCCCTTTAATGTTGCTTGCCCCTTTGAAAGTAATACAATACAAACTTAGAAATTTAGGGAAGGTTTTAACATAATAGGTTCACTATAAATATCGCTGAAGACTGAGTGAGACATACGTGCGCTCTAAGAAAAAACGGAGGAAAAAAGTAGCAATGGCGCGTCTTCTCCCCTTCTACTGACGCACCCCCAGGGGGACACGAGAAGAAGGGAGGAACGAGACGTTTTGTTCCTTCTCCAGGCAGACGGGAGAAAGGTTCCGCCGTCCTGCCTCATCTTCTTTCGGTTTCGTTTTTCGAGCACGTCGCGCGTATTGTTTAATAAATGTTGTTTAGTTGATTGAGCTTCAGCGGCAACGGAGGCCACCTCTAATTCCGTCTCCCAGTCCAAACGTGCAGAACATTTCGGCTGCATTCACGTTTTTACCACTAATTTTGTCAAACGAGCAAACGAAGCCGCTAGAAACAGCGAAGTTCTGGAGCAGCGCCAGCAGCGCTACATACACTGGGCTAAGATGACCGCCTCCGATTGCGGAGCGGAAGGACTTTTCTACGTTTACGACGTTATGGAAACCACGGAAACTACGTCCAGGGTAGGCAGGGTTTGCTGGCGGGTGCCTGGGTGCCTTCTGTGCCGAGTTCGGTTCTGTTTTCCGTTGCCGAGTTCCAACCGGCAATCAACCTAGTTTTGTATTTCTGCGTGTCACCAACATAGCAGCAACGTCGCGATGGCATTGTTGTGCGTTGCGAACAGAGGACTGCAATTATCGCCGATGTGACCGCGTGTTTGCATATCAGTGGTGTAACAACAAGATGAGATGACGTAAACTGTCGGGCATTGATGCCGCTGGTCGGGCCGTTATCGGAGGGGCGGGGTGTTGCAGGTTGATATTCCGCTTTAGATTAAAGAGAATGAGACCGCAAGGGGAATTACGGTGCAAATGGTCGAAGTGCGCATAGTCACGGTGGAACGCTGGTCTGGCCAATGTGACTGTCGTCTGCGATGTCCTGTTGTCTCCTCCTTGAGATCGATTGTGCTCTGGTGAAAGGACTAAGCAGAATGGAAATATGACGAAAAGTACGCATATTTACATTTTAGAATTTTAGCATTCAAGAAAGATAATAGGTAACATCGAAAAAAAGCTGTCCTTTATTTTGTTGTTTAAATATTACAAATATTACTATTCCTGGAGAAACTGCCCTCCAAGTGGCGCGCTAGGATGACCGTTAGTCGTTTTCGAGCTCACGACGGCGTAGCTCCGTACACTTAACACCTGCCGCTAGTCGAGGCTTTGACTGCATTCAAGCTGATCGAAAAGCGATTCCTCTGCCCGTGAAGCTTCGCTTTCACCCGAGTGAATACCCCCTCTACAGAGATTAATTGAAGACAATTGCAGCAGCACGCGAACAGCACAAACAGATAAACAAATACTACAATAGAATTATTGGCTACGACGTGCCGTGCGGGAAAGCAAACCATGTGTCTTGGAACCGCAGTAGAGTGGCTTGATTTATTGGCTTTCAAATACTTACGGCACAGGTGTTTACTTTTTGCTAACCGATTCATCCCCTCAGCCTTTACAAATACTCTCCGAGGTATGACATTGCTGAAAAAAATATGTGCATGATGGGGATAATTTTTATTGCTCATGTGGTCACCGAGAAAATCCATACCTTCACAACGACCAGTATAAAAGGCGGAAACGCAGAACGCAGATGAAGTGATCGGGTTAGTGTGCTGCTGTATTTGTTTGTATATGTCGTGAATGTGTGCGCGCTGTACGTATGTATTCAGCTCATGCTAGTGTTATGCGTAATGTATCTACATGTGTGTATAATCAAGGTGCCCGAAGGACTCGGAACGTAATAATGTCGCAAGCAAAACAAAATAAAAAAATAAAAAAATATTCGTTTATGAATTGGGTGGAATTCAGCGCCACCTAGCGTAGCTACTTGCAATTACTCTGCTTGACCCTGCCATCTGCTGGCAAGCGATTTTACCTTCTTTCATGCTTCGCGATCATTTATGGTTACAGTTACATACAGTCAAGTAGGCTGCTTCAAATTTGCTTTTCTTTGAGAGCGGCTTTTGGTTTCGCGAATGGCTTATCACTCTTTCCTCCGTGATCTGCGATCGACGAAGGAATTGTGGCTTGAGGAGCCGCAAAGGTAAGACGTAAAGTGCGCGAAGTAGCTGGGTGTCTGTTGTCTCTGCTTAACATCGCAGTGCTGGCGACGAGAAGACAGAGTGACTGTTTTCGAAACGCAACTTTCTTTACCTGCAGGAGGAAGCCGGTTTCGGAAATAAATACAGTTCGCGGAAAGCTCGTCTTCCGCTTTTATTTGCTGCTCCGCTCGCCCCGTAAATGAACGTAGCGTCCTCGTTAAGCCTCATTCAGCTGGATTCACTCGATGCGGGGCCGCCATAATGAGATGCACACGACGGAGGACCTTTGCTTTCCAGATTTCAGGGAGGAAAGTTCCTTCCTTTCTGAAGGAACATATGTGTCAAGGGCGTTTCTTCCTCAGCGGAGGACTAAATAGGCCCTTTTTTCTAAGAGTGCGCTTCAGGATTGAATACACGCTCCGGTGACAACGCGCCTGAAGAGTAGGCGCTTAGTCACTAAAGCGTGTTTTAAGAGAGAATTATTTCTTTCTCGCGTAGAACAGCTGCCTACAAATTCTTGCACAAAAAAAAAAACGGAATGTATAAAAAAAGACGCTGAATGCTCAATATAAGCGAGGCTTAATCGAGGCATTGCATTGTACAAACGTCGCTAAAAATGTCCAGGGGGATGTCTGAATAAACAAAAATGCCTAAGCAGACGAAATCCAAAACAAAAAAAAACGTAGCTCGAACGTATTATATTTTGACAGGCTTCTCGAATAGAAAATTGAAACAACTGAAACTTTGGTGGGAAAGCATCTGTGTCGCCAGGACTGTAGGAAAATATCACACACACATAACAACTGCAGTGATGCGTTGAAGCAAAGTTGATCAAATGTGTATTGTTCCATTTCGTTGCTACATTACTTCAGAGAATACCAGAAGAAAAGCTAGCTTATTCGCACTCATCGCGATCTGTCGAAGTTGTACCTAGACGCTGAGGCCTATACACTCCGAGATATCGCAATTCTTTGGGCTAAAATACGGTTTCAATGCAAAAACATTAACTATCCCATGGAGCGTAGCCGGCGGCGTCTGCAAATTTTGGTTCAAATCGCAAAACACATCAGAGGTGTTTAGCTGCACTGCTGGTTCTTCGGCACATACGTGTCATTTTG
Source organism: Ixodes ricinus (assembly GCA_037355805.1). NCBI lineage: Eukaryota > Metazoa > Arthropoda > Arachnida > Ixodida > Ixodidae > Ixodes > Ixodes ricinus. The sequence goes on from JAZHYW010003400.1 coordinate 28,302, forward strand.
GGCTCTAGTCTGGAACTTTGGCAACAATGTGGCGAGCCACAGAAAAGTCGTAACGACTCGGAAGAAAAAAGCACTCTGACACATAAATAACGCCTTAGAACAAAGCCGTATTAGCCTCAAGTTAGGCCCCGAGGATTGCCAAGCTTGTGCCAAGTTAGGGGTTTCTATGGCGTCTTGCCTGCACACAGAAAAAAGGGTATACTTTTACACACCTTGTCACATACATAAGACACATACATAAGACACATACATAAGACACCCCAAAACTTCAGTTGAAGGTACAGCGCACTAACATTGAATCGACGGTACCAACTTTCACGAGCGGCTTGATAGCCGAGTTCTACAACTTATTAAAATAGCTAATGTACGTGTGACTGACTGCGAAAAAGGTAATCGGGGTTTTCGTAACTCTACTGCAAAACCTCAGCTTTTTTTTTGTAGTTTTTGATGCGTACTTGTAAAAGTTGGGGTCGTCAGTTTGACGTCAGTGCGCTGTACGTCCAACTGAAGTTTTGGGGTGTCGTATATGTGACAAGGGGTGTAATAATATATCCTTTTTTTAGAGTGTGGGCACGCAAGTAAATTGTTAAAGCGAGATGCGCGGCTACGACTGGACGTCTTTCAAATATTAATCAATATGCGTGAGTACGCCAGTCAGTAAGATACGCGATTGCCTTAAAGAGGCCATGAAATAAATTTTTGGCTGGAATCAATGAATTTTGATTGGGATTTTACTAATGGCATATCGTTTAGTGGGCCGAAAGAAAGAAGGTGGGAAGTCAAAAGTCTGATTTTCGGTACGAAAAATTGAAAACACAGCGGACTGTTTCGTACCTCCTTCCTTCGAAAGCTCTCTGCCTTTTCACTGTGATACATCCGCGGACCCCAAAGCGCGTTACCGGGTCCAAACGCACGTCACACGACACCGGACCTCCCTTATTCCCTTCAGCCGTAAGCTGACAGTGCGGTGGAAGCTATGCGCTTGCTGGACCAATCAGCCGCCTCCCTTTCATCACCTGACCTCATTCTTTGCGCCTGGGTATGCGCGAAAGAGCGTAACAAAATTACGGCTGGCCCAACGAGCACGTAGCTTCCACAGCACTGTCAGCTTAGAGGTGAACGAGGTGGGGAAAGCCACTTTTGTCCAAGTTTTTAGCAACGGCCTAATCTTCTAGGAGTAGGGTACACAAACGAGGATCCGAGCAAAAGGGGAGCCCCTCATTTCTGTCTTCTTGAACTGTTTGGTACAATGCGCGATTTGTAAGGTTAAGGAGGAAAGCTGAAAAGAAAAGAAAAAGTAAAAAATACGTTTCATGACTTCTTTAAAACCATATGTGACTCCATGAAGTTGCAACAAATCAAACAAACAAAGAAACCAATAACTCTAACCACTGTATATATATATAGATATATGACTCAACGACAAAAAAAAACTAACGAACCAGGGATTTAATGTCCACGACATGCATGCAATTGATCGTGGTATCGTGACAGAGGAAAAAAAACACAAAATGCATTAAAAGTATGATTGCGTTGCAAACATTATTTGGACTATTTGCGCAATATTTTTGTGTCTTGTCGCAAGCTTCAACAGCTTGCTCAATGAACTACGGCTTAGATAAAATAAGCAATATTTTAAACCTTCTCCCCGGGGCCGCCGTCATGAGTGCAACGCTCATAAATCACTTCACGAGGCAAATCCGCCAAAGAATGAAAATGAAAACGGCGTAGTGCGATTCCACGGTAGCCAGAGGGCGCTCATACGTAGACACTCAATGCAGGCACAGAGTCGCACAGCTTATTCGTTCTCCGATTTTACACCCCAGCCGTTCTTATTTTTGTTTTTGTCAAAGCCGGCGTACGTCGAGTGTTTATGCCCTTATCTACGCAGCAACTTTGCTACCGCTGGCGCCAGGAAAGTGGTATAGCCTAGGCAATAGCCACCATTCCATAAAGATAGTCGAGAGTTTAAATGGTGTCGCCTCGCTTTTTCCAATAACATATTTACGCGCCTCACAACATTGCCATTAGGGTTTGACGCCGCGAAAAGCGAGAGGCGACCATCTCTTCAGCGCAAAACTGCGCATGAGATACAAAACGCATGTATGCGCCATCTCGGCCGAAAAAGAAACATGCATTAATTATTCTTGGTTTTGTAGCGTGAAGCGATATGTTTGATTGCGCTGTTGTTTTTTATTATAAAACAATTACGCAGTTGAACATAACAACAATTAGGCTCCATTTGAACACATTTTTTTTTATTATTAGGAGCGAGCTGTTCCTCAAGCTTGGCAGCTCGTTGGCAACGCCACCAGTGACAGCGTACGCGTCGATCACTTCGCACACTGAAGAGCTGCCCGCTCCACTCTGTGTGGGGAGCAAGTCGTTTGCTTCTTACGCACGTGTTGCGGTGACGTCAGAACGACGCCGAGCTCTGATTGGCTCTGATTGAAAGGATAGTGGGTACACTCTAAAAAAAACAAAAAACCGTGCGTCTGTTTTCCCGCACAACACTTACGGAGGCAGCTCAGCGAATGACGATGCCGAAACATATGTTTAGACCAAAAAACGCAGTCTGAGTTGTGACATTAAGCAATGCAAGCGTGACGTTTTGCATTGCTTAATGTCACAACTCAGACTGCGTTTTTTGGTCTAAACATATGTTTCGGCATCGTCATTTGCTGAGCTGCCTCCGTAAGTTGCGCTGATTGGCTCTCCGAGTGTTGTGCGGGAAAGCAGACGCACGGGCTTTTTTTAGAGTGTAGTCCTCAATGCTAGAAGCCTTGAGGTCCCACTGTTTGTTTTTTCTCGATCAGACGATAAGATTTTGGCGTTCTGACATCGACGCAACCCCTGTGCAAGAACCAGACGAACCCACCTTCCGCATTGCAATGGGCCCTCAACGTCTTGGCCGCGTCTGCGCCTTCCCGCGGCCGTGTTTCTTGATCTGGCAGCGGAGTAAAGGTTTGGCACCTTGACATTCGAAACCTACCCATTTCCAGCGTTGCTCTAGGTGCGTTTTTTTTTTTTTTTTGACTTGTTGTGAGTTGCCGGGAACTGAGGCTCAATCGCGTGTCCCGCTGCTGTAAGCGGCAACAACAGTAACACACAGCCATGTTTTATGTGCTGTTTTTTTCCGTCTGCGTGGGAAGATGGCTTTACGAGACGTTTTGGCGTTCGACGGTTCATAAATCACTACGAGACGTCCTTCTCCAGTGCCAGTAAGAGATGAAATCTACGTGAAAGTATTTTTCATTTCTCTTATTGTCAGTTTGTTCTTCGCCGCTGGCGGATCGAGTAGACGTATACTGGGATTCAGATGACGGCGGCGCTTTTCTACAGCGCATGCAGGAAATCTGTGTTATCAATCACCGGGTTTTCTTTAAAAAAGTCGTTAGCGCCGGTTCTGGCCCCGAAGATTTTTGTATAGCTCTGTGCTCAGGTAAGCTCACACTGATTAGAAAGTTTGGCCTTGGGTTGGCTGCTACACACGATATGTATGCCAGTCCGGCCGTAGTCTCTGTGAAATGTTTCTGCTTTAGGCGCCACACCGTGGCGTTATAGCCTAGTCGCACGTTTCCAAAATGTCAAGGTGCTATATTTTTTAATTATTTTAAAGAAGCTGATTCTGAATAGTGAAGCGGAGTTTACCCATGCTTAGTTTCATTTTAGTAGACCCAGTCCTGCTGACGCCTGGCCTCACAGGCACGAGTGCATTTGGTATACTTCGTGTACGCCTTGTTTGGCGGGAAGATAGCCATTTAATCAGGCAGCCACAAACTAGAACGAAACGGGGGGGGGGGGGGGCGAAAAATCGTTCTGAACCGGACGAAAGCGCCTGAGAAACGCCCCTTTCTTCCGTGAATATATCAACAAAAAAATATAAGAAAATAAGAAAACGCTGCAAACGTGTTTGCATTTTGGCCAGTTTTTGGTGGCTCTGAAATCACGTCGCTACGGTCGTTGCTGTCGGCACGGCAGATGCGCAGAATACGCTTCACCTCACTCGAATCTCTTTATCTATTTTCAAGGCACGCTTTATGCCCACCGCAGAGTTGTTATAATGTACGCTAAAGATTCAACTGGCGCCACTGTGCTGTGGCAAATTGAAGCAGACAGCAACCGGTCGGAAATGGACTTCCGGTTATGAGAAAAAGCCAGTCCGTTTTCCCCCTGCGCTTGATTATAAGAAAAATATATCACGAATACTTTGTACGTATCTTGTAGATTGGAACATTTCTCAGTCACGCAGACGAAATAATTGGTCAGTTACAGCGTTTCTATTTCAAATCCATGGCATTAAAATGGTGCTAAAATGGCTTCGTACATGTATTTATGTGCACTGTCAGACACTGTTAGCGCAAACACGGCATCGGAGCTTTTCAGCATGGGAAATGTACGTGCCAAACGAACAAAGGACATCTGGAAGACCAAGAGAGACGGCAAGAACTACGCAGTAACACTTGATCAGTAACTCATTGCGCATGCAGACGTTCAAAATAAATTCAAGGCCACGTATAGGAGTGTCCGATTTGCAATAAATAAGTACCGCTTTATTCTTTCTGCTCATGAATATGTGCGAAGATGCTTCTTCTGCATTCAAAACTTATCACGCGCACGCGCGAAATCTTCGAAAATTGGGAGAAACCAGAGAACAGGTACCCGAGAAAAGCAGTTCGACATAGGAAATAATAAAAAGGCGCACCTTTCATAGCCCACTTACTTTATTCTTTAGGGTTTGAATGTTTTTTTAACTGCTGGTAAAAATGCACAACGGGGTCATTTTCATAGCGACAGAACGGTCATATTAGCAAATATAAGCGCCACCGGAATGCTGGCAAACCTTGAACACACTTTACATTCCTTTCGATTGTTATTTTGCTTAGAATCGTTGCTCGTTTTTACATACCTCCTACGGAACAAAGATTTTGGCGTGAAATATAAAAAAAGTCTAACATCGTACAGTCATAAAGAAAAATGTTATAACTAAATCAATTACACCTTTACATTACAATGTTAATAAAGGTACATACTATTCGGTACGACCAAAATAAGAAAAAGGATCTATGTTATTTTCCGGCGAAGAGACAAAATGCACGCGCGTTGTTTCATAAGGAATGCACAGGAGCACCGGAAAAGTAAACTGGTTGCTCTCTGCTTCAATTTGCATACCGGAAGTCGCATAGACACTAGCGCCAGTTGAGCCTCTAGCGTACTTTATGATAACTCGATGATGCCCACACTTAGTATAGGTGAACGCGGACTTGTTTGTAAAAAAACTGTGTTGGTCTACATGCTCCGTTCAACGACAGATTGACAAAACGACGGAAACTCGGTGCGGCTACTTTCCGTCGTGGTGAAAGGTCTGCCCTGTCATATTTTCCCGTGGTTGAAGAGCTATAGGGCGAGTTTGGTGGCGACGACCTGGTACTCGTTCGGTTGATCTATGTGGATCGCATGTTCGTCTGCTTCTTTTGCAAGAGGTTGTGGTGACGTCAGAACGCAGAGCTATAATTGGCTCTGATAGAAGGATAGCGGGCAGAGCTTAAGGTGCAACCCCACCCTTGTTTAGTGTGATTCTGAACCAACAGATGGCGGTGGGATCTCCTTCCAGGCCTGTACATCAATGCGAGAAATCGTGTGTGGTGGCGCTTCGATACAGTGGGGTATTTTTCTATACCCTGAATTTGGCATCCCTGGTCACTTGCTTGTTTTTCTCTGCACAAGCTTTCTTTGGAACGCGCACGGCTGCGCCAGTTCTCGTGCAAGGGGGCCAGTTGCCTACGCTCCGAGGTCACGTCTCCAGCAAATGTGGGCAGAACAAAAGGCGAAAATCGTCCTGAGCCAAACGGCGAGGCACATGCGCAACAAAACCACCGACGCGTTGAAAATTGTAAAATTGCCTGTGCGCCGTTATCGGAGATTTCAGAGGCCAATTACACATATTTCAATGTGATCAGATTCACATTGTCACGAATGAAGGGTGGCGAGAGGACGAACAGGGAACTGAAAATAAAGGTTTAGTCGGCGAACTTGTACCAAACAGAATAAGTAAAGAGAAAGAGCGTCGAAGCAGCAGAAGAGGCCGCAATCCGCAACCTACCCTACCACACGGCCTTGCCCCTACACAGAGTGGACCAAGCCAACAACCGCCATTCTTAATGAACAAAAACTCATCTACACACTCTCATCGACTTCCTCCGATCCTCCGGGATCGGTAGGTTCATCTAATCATCGTCATTTTCACTTCCCTTCACCCCTTTCCCCCGCCTACTCTGAGGCCTTCAGGCCAGAAGGCGGCATCACAATAAACGTTTTTACCAAAAGCAGGCGGCGATTCGGCAGCGTAACAGAGAGCGAGAGCGAGCGAAGTGACTCGACAAGGTCGCGGGCAGCTGCTTATCTACAGTGCGTCACTATCTCGAAAGTTCGTCAAAAAGGTTCCAGCGTCGCGCGTTCGGGGCGAGGATGAACTGGCACTTTCGAGAACAAGAAAGCAGGGCAAAAGTTACGTCTGGTGCAAGAATGAACGCGAATCTTCTACAAGTCCGTGACCGAGCGTTGGTTTCTCGGCTTTGCGGGTGGCAATATGACGGGCCGGCCCTTTTGTCGCGCATGTGTTTGGCTCTTTGTGGATGGAAAACGTAATGACGTGATAGACTTGGGTTTCCGAAATTCTAGCTTGAGGAATTAACTACCAAAAAAATCAAAACAAATGAACTATTTTTCTGGCGGTCTGGTGTCTCATTTAGGTAGCTGGGTGTTTATTATGTCCAAAACCACGAGACTGGAAAACACAAAAAATGGCACTCTGGTTTTGATGTTGAGTTTGGTAAACCCAAAGTAAGACTGGTGCAGGAGGCATAATAAAAAAATGCCGAGGTTAACAAGTAACTCACAGCAATAAATGATAAGAATTAGTTTTAATACGAATCCAGTGATAAATGCAATGAATGGCCAGGCAAGGATTCTGGGTCTGTGGATAGCTTTTGCAACATAGTTTAAACAATGTACAAAGTGTCACAAAAAAAATTACAGTTTTAATGCGAATAGCATTCTTTGGATACTTCACGCACTTTTCGTCTATGTATCTATCTATCTATCTATCTGGCTATCTAACCTCTTACGCCGCGGGTCGATAAATAAATAAAAAAGACCGGCGCCAGCTGGGATTCGAACCGTTGACCCTTTGATCAGCAGGCAGACGCGCTAACCACAGAGCTATGAAGGCAGTTTTTTTTATATCTTTAATGCATGGTAAAACACAATCAAAACAAGTCAATACACAATCACTTCATAATAATACTTCATGTCAACTCGATTGGCTCGCAGCGCCTAGTTCTCACTCCTTGTTGCACGACACATTCAAGTTACTTACATGTAACAGTATGCGAGTCGCGAAGTACAAAACTACACACACGGACATGAAGTACAAAACAAACTCCTCGCTTCAATTTAGAGTATTAACATGGTCGGAAATTTATCATACCACTCACTTGAAAACGATTAACTGACATGTTAGCGTATGTTTAAAAGTGTGGTAGACCTAGGCATGCGTCAAAGAGACTGAACCATTCTGGTACCGATGAGCGTGCCTCGTATACGCTCCTTACTTTGGCAACATCTTCAATAAAGATAGACCTTGTCGTACGTGGTGGTTCAGCGTTTCTGTCTATCATGCGGCACTTCCACAGGCTATGCAGGCCTAGGAGCATGAATAAATCGTATGGCACAAGCTCGTTTGTTTCGACAGGAAGAAATCGTATACTATGTTCCGTAAAATCAATATCCTTTTTCAGCGTTCGTTGAAGAACATCCCAAAAAAAGACTGCGTCATTGCAGTAAATGAAACAATGTTCGATGGTCTCAGGCTTGTTACATAGTCGACAGTTTATGGACCATGGAACAAAAAATCCCTTTTCCTGAAGCCACCACTTGACAGGTAGTGTTGAGGTATGCAATTTAAAGAAAAATGTCTTTGCACTGGGAGATACACACATCTTTTTAACGCGTTTCAAAACATCCTGTCCTGGACTGTCACTAAACATTGATCTATAAATTGGAAGAGGAAAAAATTCTTCAACCAACGCATGAGACAAACATTTTCTTGAAACACTAAATAAATATTCCAACGAAAACCGAGCTTTCAGAAAGAACAATGCGTCGACAACCTCTTTCCAAAAACCCGTAAGCCTGTTCTGGTACACGTCCGTAGTTGTAACTATGATAAATGGCAAATGTGATGCCAGCTTCATTTGGACAAGTGAGAGTAGGAACGGGTGTGTCATACTCCTAAAGAAAAACAGCCTAGAGACCAGTTGGCGTACAAACAAATGAGCAAGGCCCAATCCACCAGACTCCAGAGGTAGGAATAAGTTATCCCGCTTCATCCGTTCCCAAGAGGAACTCCAAATGAAGGTGGCAAACAAACGATGGAATGCTTGGATTCGTGGGCGGGCACAGTGTAGTACTTGCAGGACGTACATAAGTTTTGATGCGAGAAAAATATTGCAGACTGCGGCCTTGGAGAAGACGGAAAGATCTCGTACTCGCCAGGCGTCAATTTTTCGTTTGATAGTTGCTGCAACTGACATCCAGTACGGCCCACTGTTCCTAGTTTGATCGAGTGGTACGCCCAGATATTTGATTTCTGGTTGATTCCATTGGATTCCTGCAAATTTGGATGGCGTTGTTCCCCACATGCCCCACCAAAATCCGTTCGACTTGTCGTTATTAACAGATGCGCCTGTCAACGCACAAAAATTATGCGTTACTCGGAGTGCTTCTTCTACACTTTCCTTGTCACAGCAAAAAAATGCGACGTCATCGGCATAAGCCAACAACTTCACCTCAGTGGAATTGATGATGTACCCTCGAACATTAAGGTTTCTAATTATACCAAGGCACAAAGGTTCAAGATATAAAGCAAACAGCAGAGGAGATAGAGGACATCCTTGCCTCACTGAAGATTTCACAGCGATTGGGGCTGAAAGTGTGTTATTAACTATGATTTTGGTAGAGCAATTTCTGTAGCATAACTGAACGCCTGAAAAGACAGTGTCTCCAATATTGACATGGGAAAGAATTTGGAACAAGAAAGAG
>JAZHYW010003401.1:0-17987 GCA_037355805.1 Ixodes ricinus
CCAAGTAAAATCTTTCTATGCAGACACCTGCCCTCTGCTGGCACACTATACCCTCATGCTCAGTGAGTGTATGAACTGGAGTTGTATCCCCACTCGACACTCGTTGAGCATGAGGGTAGGAAAATCTTACCATTGCAGTAGTAGTGTTTTATAGTCTTTACAGTTGAATGTGAATATTCGACAGAAATCTCTCAGGTTGGCGCAAAAGAGGGTTAAACAAACGCGTTTAATCATTTGCCTTAATTAGGTACCCATCATTTCAATGCCTACATGGCCTTGTCCTCAGGGGAGACTATGGCTGTGGCAGTGAAGGAGCAGTTTTTTTTATAAGTACAAGTACAAAGTATAAAAATAAAAGGATCTATGTGCTGATCACTCAAGAATATGCTATTCATTGTAATGTATCTCTGCCAAGTACTTGAGTGTGATTTGTTTTTATTTTCAGCTACCTGGGTGCCTCAAGATCTGGAGATCCTAGTGGCCACAAGCTGGGACTCAATCTTCTTCTGTGGTCTGGCCAGGACCATGGGGGAGGTAATCCCAGCAACAAAAGCATCGCAGCATCTCCCTGCCAGTGACTTTTGATTAGCGTCGCGACAGGGAGTCCTCGTGCCACCAGGTGTTAGTAGGTATGCCACTCGAAATAAGCATTCTTCTTACCTATTCCTTAAGTGAAACAGCAAAAGCACTACTAAGCCTAAAATGCAAAAGGCATATTCAAATCTCGGGTTGGATGGAGTTCCAATTACAAAAAAGAGTCTTCAGACATGATTAACATGTGAACCATGTGAAACCCGCAGATGTAGTTTTGACGTTGTCACACAAATAACTCCCCGCAGATGGCATCGGTCTTGCTATACCCAAACAATATCTTAAAATAATCATTGTGTTACGTTGGTGTCAGCAATCTTATGTACCAATCGCGCCCAGAAGTCGGGAGATGTGAAATATAAAAAAAACAGGAACTTGCACATTGTCAGCTCTGCAAAGATTTATATAGTGAACAGAGCATAGCACATTCAGCTTAAGAAAACAATTCAGTGCAGGCCTATATTCATGGTTCATATAGGTGTAATTGCCCTTCATAATGAAGTGAAAACTGCTTAAGTTGTGGCCCACGACATGCTTTCTATTAGTGTTAAAAAGGGGTATGGTGTTTTAAACAGCTCGCACCAAATAGTTTTTTGAAATACATAGGTTCATGGAAATTATTATGTGGATGTTTGCTGACAGTCATGGTGAGACCAATCTTTAATGTCAAGTGTTCCACTAATTCAGAGTTTGTTGAGCCTGTAAATATTGTAGGTCGCAAATTAAATTTTTATGGTATGCAATGGGCACAATCGTCCGTATTGACTAGCTCTACTTAGGGGAACTTTATGCGTTTACTTCGGCAAGATGGTTTCGCAGAACTAAGTATTTCTTTTATTCAACTCCTGCACTAACCTTGTCTCTAGAAACTTTTTATATTCTTTGTGATGCTGAGATAAGATTCTGCAAATAGTTTTTCTAGAACTACACTAGATATTTCCAGTTCATCAACTTCCTCGCAAAGCATGCGAGAGAGCCAAACCTTGTAATGTACGGAGGGAACTCAACGAATGACGCGACAGACAGTTTGAAACAGTCGGCACTGTAACAGTAATAATGACATGCCACTTGCTTATGTAATGCTCATTGTCGCAGATCAAACTGCTTTTTCCGTCTACTTTCATTTTCGGTAGAATCATTCACCGAATTCCCTCTCGAGACTGCAGCGCTTGGTTCTCCGAAGTAATTTGCATGAATATAAATGCAACAGGTTTCTTTGAGTGTGCGTCTAACACATATTCTTCTTATTGAACATGCTAATTGTATTCATTACCATATCCATAATTGTATTCGCATTCTACCTAATAATTTTTATTTTGAGATTTGAGTTTTCGGCAGTACTTTTCTTCACATCTGTGCTTGTCGAGCCGTACTCAAGTCCATACATCTTGTCTTTCACTATTACATCAATATATAGAAGTGTTGATGTCGAGTGAGAATTCAAGCTACCAAATCTGTCATGTGAGTTAAGAACCAAGAAAGAGCTCTATAGACGAAGTTTTGTGAGAGGGCTGTATAGGTATCAGAATAGCACATGCCATGCTAAAAAAATGCGAACTTTTGTTAGGTATGCAAGGATGACAGTGCTGCGCCATTTCTGATATGTCACAAAACAATCAGTGGCATACAGTGTTCCTTATGGATGTTTAAACTTTCAAATTCAAAGCCCAAAAGTTTTATTCAAGAACGTTCCTCACTACAAATGTATTTAGAGATCTGAGCCACCGACTCATGCAAGACTATGTGGCAAACATTCATTTTCATGTGGATTACGGTTTACAAGGTCTAGTCTGCACTGATTTATTGCATTCATGCTGAAACTGGGGGGGGGGGTTCTCTGGGTATGAATAAAGAGATAAACATTTCTTGAAATCAAAATTTGAGAACGGACAAAAGGAATGATATTAAAGCGGTATCTTAGATTCTCTTTTCTTTGTCTTATCTTTAATTATCACTTTATTTCATGTGAGGCATTTAGTTTTTGAGGGCGCAGCTCTTAGGTGCCTGTTTTGCGGCGTCGCCATCGGCATAACTGCCCCGCTAAACTTGGCAGGAAATTGAATTAATGTAGAGGTCATTTGACATTAATTTTTCAGGTAAATCTAGTGGAGAAACTGTGTTTGTTTCTGGCTGACGTGACACAAAGTCATGTGATTTCGTTTTCCGCGCTACATTTAGTGGGGAAACTGAATTGGTGTTGAGGTCACGTGACATCAATTTCCCTGCTAAATTTAGTGAGAAAATTTTCCTGCTAAATTTAGGGAAATTTTCCGCTAAATGGGAGGGAGCAGAAGGGGAGGGGCAGGAGGGGCATACCCTCCCATCCTCCTCCTCCAGATCTGCGCTCTAAGTTCGCATTATAGAGTATTGTAAACGTCTTTTATTTTTCATCTCATGTTTATTCAATCTTTGTATCGCAGGTGCGCTCGCAGCACAAATCTGGGTTGTGCTGACCCTCTACGCACAAGTTGGGAACTCCTGAGTGGCAAGAGTGGGAGTTTGGCCTGACAGCTCAAGGGACACCTTTGTTCAGTATTTAATTTATAATTATCTTTTGAGCAAAGTTAAGCTTTGCTGCATGCAATTCTTCTAGAAATAAATACTTGCTACCAAATTTACCACGTCACTACATTTCGCCACTGCTATTAGGGCTCCTCGAGGACCTTGGACAAGAGCTTATTTGTGTGCAAACATCATGCTTGTTTCAAACCAATCGCTGATGTAGAGACTCGCTGACATCCAGCATTCCAATGGAACGCTGGATGTCTGCGAGTCTCTCCCGAAGGATGCAAGTGGGGAAGGAACCATACAGTCGTATCGTAATAGGGGACATGCTATAGGGTGTGCTTTGCATGCTTTACAGATTTGTTGAAAAAGAAGCCGTAAAAGCTACACTTACGCGGTCAGTGCACGTGAGTTATATGGCCAGGGGGGCATGGTATAAAGGGCTAATTGTAATGATGAGTCGGCTTATTAAAGGGAAGTGCAAGACTTCTTTCAGAAAACTAGATGGAGGTTGATTCTAGTGTAGTTTTATCCCGTTAATCTGAATATCACGTTTGTTTTCTCCAAAGATATAACTAAACTTGAGAAAACACAAAAAACATCCGACCAGTAGGGACGTTGTAAGGGGATTTTTCAGCTGCCAAGCATGTGTCGCTTGAGGGCCGCGCGTCCAATCGCAAACTTTCTAGGTGTATTCTCCCGCACTGGCACCAGTCGTGATGTCTTCTTTTCCCCTTTTTAAAAATAGTGTGTGCGTGCATAGCTTTGATTGGCGCTGAAGATGCGTGAGCAGAGATTTCGAAAGCTCCTTTTGTGACGTCGCTCTCCGGGAAAGAGTGCCTCTAGTGATACTTTAAAAATGATTCTATGCAGCCTCGATTCACCAAATTACCAAATAATTTTGATATTTGAGATTCTGGAGGTCAAATGAAGAAAATTTAAATGTGTTTCCTCAAATACAAAACCACTCTAGCTTCCCTTTATGTATAATATGTTCCTTAAATTTTTGATTAGTGAAAATAGACCCATAATTCCAATTAGAAAGTTGCTAAGCATGATCGAAAAACACTAAATCAACTCTTTGCGTGAATATATAAGACAAAAGCAGCATTTTACGGCGTTCTAAAAGAAAAGGCTTAATTAGGACGCGTTTCCAGACTTCGGTTTCTTATCAGAGCGCATCTTTGCACCTGCGATGCTGCTGACCAGTGGCTGCAGTGCGAAGCCACCTCCTCGCCTCCCTCGTAGGATGGAGGGAAGCAAGGCGCACGTGTGTTGCGCTACTAAACCCCTAAGGAACAGGACCTTGGGCGCAGAGATGCGCTCCGATAAGAAACCGAAACGGAACCAGATAAAGCGTTTTTACAGAACGCATAACATGCTACCCCTGCATTGTATCCTTCTAAAAAGAGTAGATTTAGTGGTTTCCGATGACTCTCATCAAGTTTCTAATTGAAACCATGTGTTCATTTTCAGTAATTAAAAAGTTAATTAACAAATTGTATTTAGTTATCCGACTGATCGTTACGATTAGGCCCCTCTAATACGTACCCCTGGCCGTATAACCAACGTGCACAAACCACAGAAGTGTGGCTTTCACGACCTTTTTAAACAAATCTATAAAGCTTAAAAAAAATCCCCCTGTATCACAGTGAAAAGGCGATACCACCATGGTGAAGCCATATGGCTCCACCATTGTGGTATCGTATTTTTGCTGGTATAGGGTGTCCCATATTACGTTATGCTTGTATGGTTCCGTTCGCCTACATGGTTCCGCACGATCCACTACGCTGGTATAGGGTGTCCCATAATACGACACGCTTGTATGGTTCCGTCCAACTCTAACGTTCCGCCGTAATCCACTATGTTGGAGCTGCCTTTTCGCTGGTATAGGATGTCCCATATTACGTTTGGGCTTGTATGAGGTTTTTCCAACATCTTTCCGTCATCAAGATTTTCCAATAGGGAGGCCTTCAAGGCTGCTGGGCTGACACTCAAGCCTTCGAAGTGCCGGTTCGCCTATGGAGAGCTGAAATTTTGGGCCACGTCGTGAGTGCTCAAGTTGTAAGCCCTGATCCTGCAAAGACGTCCGCTGTCGCCGAATTCCCCAAGCCGTCGGACAAGAAGGCCGTCCGAAGATTCCTTGGGCTGTGCGCCTATTACAGACGTTTCGCGCGTGACTTTGCACAGATTTCTTCACCGCTGACGCATCTGATGAAGGACGACGTGCAGTTTCAGTGGGGAGAAGAGCAAGAACAAGCGTTCGACGAACTCAAGCGAAGGCTGCAGTCGTCCCCTATCCTCGGACATTTTGATCAGTCGGCGGAGACAGAAATACACACGGACGCCAGCAATACCGGTCTCGGTGCGGTGCTCGTTCAAGCGACAAGAAGGGGCAGAGAGAATAATTGCCTACGCAAGCCGGGCGCTGTCTAAGGCAGAAAAAATTATTCAACGACCGACAAAGAATGCCTTGCTGTCGTCTGGGCGATAACGAAGTTCCGTCCATACTTGTACGGGAGCCCGTTCCGCGTGGTCACAGACCACCACGCCCTCTGCTGGCTTGCGATACCTCGAAGGACCCGCCAGGGCGCCTCGCTCCGGTGGAGTCTGCGACTACAAGAGTTCGACGTGACCATGGTGCTACAAGTCTGGCCGCAAGCATAACGACGCCGACTGCCTGTCCAGGGCGCCCAGTCGAATCACCTCCTGGCAGCAGCGACGACGATGACGACGCGTCGCTTTCTAGGCGCAGTGAACACCGGCGACATCGGCAGCGACTTCAACGAGCCGACCCGGAGCTTGCGCGCCGCTGATCGAGCACCTCGAAGTTCAAGGGAGTACTGTCCCGCGAGTCCTGGCTTGAGACTCAGCCGACTTCTGTTCATCCGGCAAGGTGTGCTCTTCAAGAAGAACTTCGGAGACCAGTAGCCCTGCCATGGCTGCTGGTTGTCCCTGCCGAGCCTGCGAGAAGAAATCTTTCAAGCCTGCCACGACGACCCGACGGTCTGGACACCTTGGCTACAGCCAGGACGCTCGCCCGGATTCGTGACAATGTACTACTGGCCCAAGACTGCCGAAGACCGTCCATCTGTACAATACGGTCGTGCCATGAGTGCCAACGACGTAAGAAGCCGCCGATAAAGCCGGCAGGAATCTAGCAGTCGATATGCTGCCCCGACTATGCACCGTTCCAGCAGGTCGGAATGGATCTGCTTGGGCCGTTCCCACCATCGACGCAAGGAAACAGATGGATTATTGTCGCCACAGATTATCTCACACGGTACGCCGAAACGAAAGCCCTTCCTTCAGGGAACAGCTGTGGAAGTCGCCGAAGTTTTTTCGTCGAGTCCATCGTCCTCCGGCACGACGCTCCCGAAGTTCTGATCTCAGATCGAGGATCATCGTTCCTGGCACAGCTGACGCAAGAAATCCTTCGGCTCAGCCACACCAGCCATCGACGCACCACGGCGTATCACCCGCAGACCAACGGGCTGACGAAGAGCGCTCAACAAAACCATCGCCGACATGATCTCCATGTACGTCGACTCGGAGCACAAGACATGGGACGAGGTGTTGCCGCACGTCACTTTTGCCTACAACACGGTCGGTGCAAGAGACCACCGGAAGGACACCCTTCCAACTGGTTCATGGTCGCACAGTAATCACAATGCTGGACTCGATGTTACCCTACGAACCGGCTGTTGACGGAAGCGACGACGCCCAGGTGGTTTCCCAACGGGCAGAAGAAGTCCGCCAGCTCGCCCGACACCGTATTCAAGCTCAACAACGTGTCGACACTCGGCCGCTACATCCTTCGTCGTCGGCACGTCCACTTCCAGCCCGGAGACCCCGCAGGGGGCACCTGTGAAAGCAGGTGTTTGGTGAGTGGCGTCACCACGGACCCCGAGCCCCCACTCCTAAGGTGTTCCAACCGTGCCGAGAGGACGAGAGGTGGAGGGAAGAAACCACGAACGGTGGCGGTCAGGGTCGTGGTCAAACCCCGGCCGATGGGTATCATTACACCCTGGGACCTTGCGGTGGTACGGTGGGTGAGCCACCGTCGACAGGCAATTTCCCACCAGTTCATAAACTCGTATGAGTTCTGCTAAACCTTTCACCAAGAGACAGAAAACTGAAAAAAGACCTAGACAAGACCAAACACCTACCTCGACAAACAAAACTCCAAACAACTATGTACCTCTCTTTATTGTACTCCATGCTACAGGAGATACGCCATTGGGAAAGATTTCCCCTTCTACATTGAAAAATGTCTCTCTCACATACTGACGACGAAATCTGTACGAAAGCTCCCCTCGGGAGACCTTCTTGTACAGAGTGAAAACATCAAAGGAGCTGAAGCACTACTGAAAACCACCGCTCTAGGAACGGTCCAAATCGAAGCCTCACCACACAAGTGGCTGAACAGCTCACGAGGTGTGATAGGTAGTAGGGACCTAGAAGGTATTTCGGATGCTGAACTACTGGATGGCTTGAAAGCTCAGGGTGTAACTGCAGTTCGACGAATAACCATGAAGAAGAACGGGAACCTCGTTTCAACAAACATTTTTGTCTTGACATTCAACCGTCCCAAACAGCCAGACTCTGTTAAAGTCGGATACCTTAATTGCAAGGTTAGCGTCTACGTCCCCAACCCTCTGAGGTGCTACAAGTGCCAAAGATATGGCCACTCCACTCCATCTTGCCGAGGCAGGCCAACCTGCCCAAAGTGTGGGGGTGATGGCCACGAGACAGATGAATCCTGTACTGGCAATGCAAAGTGTGTCAACTGCCAAGGGACCCACCCCGCCTACTCGAAAGACTGCCCGCGGTGGAAACAGGAAAAGGAAATTCAACACATCCGAGCACACGAGAATGTTTCATATGCCGAAGCGAAAAACAGGGTCTCCCCCTTTTTAGGCAACGTAGCTATGCTGATACCGCCAAGGCACCAAATGTCGTGAGGGTGTCGGTTGAAACTCAGACTGGGACTGATGTTTCAGCTCAAACAGCTAGCCAAGTCTGTCGCTGCTGCAAGAAAGCAATGACAGAAGCCGCTGTGGTCCCGGTGACCCAGATGGCATCGCAACCCCCGCCAACTGTAACTCTAAAACCTACCAAAAATGACAAAAATAGCAGACAAGGCTCTTCCATAGTAGGGGAGACCTCGTCCCAGGTTCAGGAAATGGACACCGACACCCAGGGTAATGATGCCCCCAAAACTTCAGCGGAGGACACATTGCCTACCCCTTGTTGGGCTCCGTGGTGGGCGGTGCACCCGGGCACTGAACTTTCTCTTCCCATCTGATATGGGTTCCAAAACTAAACCAAACGATCGGGCCCTGAAAAGGACCCGCACCGAAGCTTTGTCAACATTTCTTTCCAAGGACAGCGTAAATGACCATTTTACAAGATTTTTTGTTCTTCACTGCGACCGACGTATCCAAACCACTTTCACAAGCTGTCTCCTGCTCCTCTGTTGCCAAAGTGCTTCAAGGCACTCTAGGAGCGAAGTATGCAGCCAAAAAGCTCTTCTCGGGTGACCTTCTTGTGGAGGTTTACTGAGAAATACCAAGCTACCGGCGCTTTGGAAAATCTCCAAATGATCCAAGACTTCAAAGTGACAGTGTCAGCTCACCGAACACTGAACACCATCCGCGGCGTGATCTCGGAAGACGATTTGATAGACAGTAGCGAGGAAGAAATCGTAGAAGGTCTGCAATCCCAAGGAGTTGTAGCTGCAAAGCGCATCACAATCCGACGAGATGGTGAGGAACGACCCACCAAACATATCATTTTGACCTTCGAGAGGGCACACCTTTGCCTCCTCTCATTAAGGCAGGCTACATTAACTGCAAGGTGCGATCTTACGTCCCCAAATCCGCTCCGCTGCTTTCGATGCCAGCGTTACGGTCACGGTTCGCGCACTTGCCGCGGTCGTGAGACATGCGCCAGGTGTGGTGTCAGGGACCATACCGCTGATGGCTGCAAAGCTGATAACAAATGTGCCAATTGCAGTGGCAACCATCCCGCCCTACTTTCCAGATCTTGTGAACAGTTCAAAAAAGAAAAAAGAAATTCTTGCACTCGGAAGGAAGTAGTTCTCAAAAAATATTTTTTTGTTTATTGGTCTATTTCAATGATTTTTTGCACAGGCATGGAGTTTATTGTGCTGATTTCATAACTGCAATCAGACTTCAGATATCTCTTCTTTGTCAAAAAGTTATTAACGAAATAAAATATTAATAGCTAATTTCAGGAAAAATTTTAAAAGTACCTTCCTATAAAAATTGTAATGAAAAAGAGTATCAATTGCTTCCTAAAGAAATGCCATACAAGCTAAAGCTATTTTTATTTCTTTAGCACCATAGGATCATGTAAAAAAATTGGAAGTGAATAGAAGACATACAATAGCGGCTATAACAATGTCTAATAATGAAATGCCAGTTTTATATACCACAAAATATCATAATACAAATACTTTTAGCTTGCAGTCTAGTTCATTCCAAAGAAAATAGTACCAAGTTTATGAAAATCGGTTGAGCGCAAGTGAATCAAAAGCCTCCCTGGCCGGAGAAGAGGCTGAAAACCAAAGCAGAAAATCGACTTTGAAATCTGGGTATGCATAACTAACAACATTGAAGCTTTAGATGGGGCGGAATGCCTTTGGTTTGAATTTCATACTAAGGGAGAGACACGGGGTAGGGAAAGCAGCCCCATATACAACATTTGGTTAGCCCTCAGAAGGGCTTTTCGAGACGCGGGGGACGTCTGCCAAAAGCACCAGCTTGTGAAAGGGGCGCGGCCATTCCGCACTGCTCACATTTGGTGGTCGCGAAGAACACGCTCAGCACGTTCACATCCACGATCACAAACTGCGTAAAGCCGAAATCTGTCTCTTTGTCCTCGACAGTGACATTGAGGAGGTCAAATCCCTCCGCTGTGTGGCAGACTTCGCTGCCAAATCCTGCTTCATCTCGTCAGCCCCGCTGACGCACGCTGGAGCACTTTCGCTTGTCGTGTAGAAATGCGAGTCGAGTCGTGACGCACTACAGGAGCCGAAGCCGTCGTCTTTTTTTTCATTGCTCAAGCATCAGAGGCGGGCACCTCGGAAAATGATTAAGCTGCTGGCAGCTGAAGGCTGCCGCATGTCCAGCCGCAAGCAACGCGGGCTGGCGTATAGCGTAGCCGAGTCCTCTTGTTCTACGCCCGACGCTTCCGCTTGCCGCACGCACGCTGCGTTGAGAAGCTCCACGCTAGGCATCGCGATCACTACCGATGTCTCCTGCAGCAACGCAGGCCGTCGAGCTAAACAAAGCAGCCGAACCGCCGAGAAATAACGTGCTTGAAGCCAAAACGCAACCGCTAGCAGACGACAAACAACGATATCGGTTGTCTCGGCTCCCATTCCGCGCCACGAGGAAGGAGAGGAGGGAGAGGAGAATTACATTTTTCAGGAGAGGAGGCATGCGCTTCGGCCAATAGCGACAGCGCTTGCTGCGGCTCGCGGCTTCTTAGCCAATCGGTAGCTCGGTTTCTTTCTCAGGGGGATCGCGTATTCCGTGCTTTCCCCGGGCGGACATGGCCATTTTTAATGGTGCCAAAAAATGTAGATAAAAGACAGCAAGCTTTCGAACCAGACCAAAATGGCCGCGCTTGGGCGCACACCGGCGAGAGCGCGGATGGCGCCGCTTCGGCGTCGGTTTCTCTTTCGGGGAGGGTTTGAGACGCGTTCCTGCAGCGAGCGTAGTATCGTTTTTTTTATACTTTGAGTTTTGAATTACGCTATAATATTTTGGAGAGGTGTGCTTGGACATATAAGGCACCCAAATACAGAATTTTTGGAAAATCAACTTTTTCGCGATTTTTTGCATTTTTAGGACCCTGCGTCCCCCCTTAAGCTCCCCGTCCCTTCCACAAGTGGCGTTAACTTGCTAAAATCTATAGAGAGAATTGCCCCTTGGAACGAGCTACCCGTAAGTTGTGACTGGTCTTTCACCAAACACAATAAGAAGACCGTGGCTCCACAGTTTCTTCAGCAAGAGTTTCTATCTTTGCAAGAGAGGATATCTAGCGGTTGCGCGGAGTACTATACTGACGGGTCGAAATCTTTATGTTCCGTTGGTTGTGCAGTTTATTCTAGTAACTTTGGAAGAGCTGTGCAGCTTGACTCAATGGCAAGCATCTTTACTGCAGAGCTCTATGGTATTTTATTAGCCATTGAGCATATTCTGGATAACAGCGTATTGAACGCAGTCATTTTTGTCGATTCACAAAGTGTCTTATCTGCTATTTCTTCCAGAGTTAGTTCAAAGAATGTACTTACACAGCATGTTCGTTATAAAGTAAACAGAGCTCTTCGCCTTGGATGTAATATCAAATTTTGCTGGGTACCGAGTCACGTGGGAATTGCAGGGAATGAGAGTGCGGATCGCTTGGCTGCATCTGCCACGGATTCAATAGCATCTTTTGGCCTGCCCTACCAGGACCTTAAACCACTTTTAAAGAAATCTCTTTTGAAGACTTGGCAGCTAGAATGGGACACTGAAACCAACAACAAACTCCACGTGATTAAACCAATGATAGGTATCTGGGAAAGTTCATTTCACAAGAACCGACGTCTCGAGGTTCTGCTCTGTCGCTTGAGAATCGGCCATTCACGTCTGACACATATGTACCTCCTCTGCGGCGAAGAAGTTGCACTTTGTGCCCATTGTGGGGAACTACTTACAATTTTACACATTCTATGGGAGTGTAGGTTTTATCATCAACTGCGCGTATCATGTTTTCCTGAACTTTTTAGAAACTATCTACCCTTTCATCCTATGTTTTTACTTGGTGACAGCGCTTTAGTACCACTTACACGGGTTTTTAATTTTCTTAACAAGACTGGTTATCTACACCAGTTATAAAAAGTTTCTCTAGCGTAGCATCTGCTTTTCCTGAGTATTAATAAACTTTTTGTTTGGCGCATTATGGCCTTCGTTGCCGCTGCGCCATTAAAACCTTAATCTTAATTAATCGTAGAGCTTTTTTTTTCAATATCCGAAGTAAGCATAAATTCATTGTGTCGGTAGACCCCCACACTAGATGCACGTAGCATAACATGGGGTAGAATAGTGATTTGAAAAGTTGGAATTTTGGCATTGTGGGTAAAATGTTTCTATATTTATTTATCACACCCACTATTCTAAAATGTTTACTTCGAACGTGTCTAATATAGTCGTTCCAAGACATGTTATCAGAAATAAATACACCAAGAGTTTTTAGTTGTTTGTTGCATAAGTGGCAAACGATCTCCTCTGGGGGATGCAACCTCTCAATGTTTGATAACGCGCTGAGTGATGGATGAGACCCTGCCATGCTGAGATGAGTAAGGGAAGGAAAAAAAAAAAGAAAATTGAAACACTACTTCCCCAGCCGCTTGCGGCAAGTGGGTATTTGAACTAAGGGTAGGCTGTGAGGCCGAGGGGGCAGTGCCTGGTATGTGGCCTGTGCTATACAGGCCACGGTAGCCTGTTCAAAGAGGTACAAACTTTACCAGAACACCAGACTATGCTAGTCCATGGGACCACGCCCTCACTACGTATAGTGAAACCCAGCTAGTGGTGCCCAGCGAAGTCCTGAAGTGTAGACATGGTCTACAGGGCTGCATGCCGAAGCACAAAAAAAGGAAAAAGAACTACGTTTATTTCGGCTAATTGCCGAACTGTGCTCTGATTACGCAGGGAAAGTCCCCCGCATGCTGCTAACCTAAAGGTAAAAAAAACCATAATGGCTAACCACCCCTTACATAAAAAAAAAAAGAAAAAAGGAAAAAAAGTTTTCTTTTGCTGCTGGAGAGGTGGTGGAATCCACGTAGATGGGTGGAACTTACCGCCCTCTGTTGACCGCCGGCGCAACTAAACATAGTCGCAAGCACTCTCAGTCCGCACGCAAAATTAGGATTGAAACTGGGCAAAGCTGCTTTGAAGAAAAAGAAAACAACTTAAGGCAGTGGAACCAGTGTCGTTTTCGTGTGGTTCACACACCGAGACCTAAAAAAACTTTCAGGGTACCAAACAACGACCGACTAGCACAAAGCACGAACCCTGGCAGCTAAAACCCAGTGACCGCTGAGGGGTGAAGGGGGCCAACGGCCAGCTGCTCACGGTTTTGGAGATGTGCTGAGATTGTGCGTAGTGGACTTGGTAACCTCCGAAGGACAGCGGGGTTGTGCGGCGGTGTCCGGGTGCACTCAGCAGTCTCGTAAGAGTGCAGAACCGGCCGAGGACCTTACGGTACAGCATTGCAACCAGAAGCTCGCGCTGCGCCTTTGTAGCATAATATTCAGCGTCTCGCCAGGAGCAATGTCGTGCTCACGGTAGCCTGCGGTAACGCTGTGCGTTAAAGCTGCCTATTTCAAGTCATCTTTGTGTGTTTAAAGTAGTGATGGGCCGAACTTTTGCCGAATCGAAAGTTCGGCGCCGAATCTTGGGATTCGGCAAAGCCGAACTTTTGCCGAATTTTTCAAGAGATTCGGCAAAGATTCGGCAAAAATACATTGTTACCAGACTTACGTTGAAATTTAGTTTTTTCTGGCGAAAAAAGGTTTTATGTTGTTTTTTCTTAACTTAAATGCAACATGTAATGCATATTGACACAGTTATTGCTAAGTAAGGTGATATTCTACAAGATAATTGTATCGGTGTCGTTTTTATGTGTTTACTGGCAATTTTAGAGTGACTTCTAGCAGAAGTGGCGTGACAACGAGGTTGGGTGGCAGCGGTGGCAGTCACGAATCACGCTACGAGAGTTTCGGTTTCGAGGCATTATTAGCGCAACCCTGCATGCAGGGGCGGATTTAGAGAGGGGGTCCGGATGTCCTGACCCCCCTCTTGATTCCTGTATGTGTAAAATTTAGGGCGTAAAACGAAGGAGAGGGTGAGGGGGTTCCTAAACATATGGTACGCTGACCAACACCTGACCCTCCCCTCAGGAAATTCCTGCATCCGCCCCTGCCTGCATGTGTGTGTACAGTGTTAAAATGAGGGCAATAACGCTGCGTTCTTGCTTTCTCTGAGACTTACCGTTCTGTGCGCGAAAACGAATGCAACGGTTGCTGAGCCTTCACCAGAAAAGTTAATATTATTATTGTAAATATGCATGTTCTTCGATTTGAGTCACTTGACGTCAGCTTTGCATGAAAGTGTGCGTCCCATATTAGCAACGTCTCGTTTTTAACGTTTAAAATGCCAGTTTCTGGTGTTAGGACAAACACGAACGTTTAGAAAGATAGGGAAAGTTAGAGACGTCGGATGCGCAACGTCGAGCATTATAGTTCTGTGTTTAGTTTTATGAAGATACAGGAAAATCGCGAAATAACGCTGGTTGAAAAAACAATCAATCAACCAATCAATCTTTATTTGCACAAAATAGTAAAACACGGGAAGCGTGCGCGGCTGGCAGAAAGGTTACAAACCCGTACGCTGAGGCGCCTGCCAACCAACTTTCCGTGAGTTAATGAATAGACACAACACACAACAGTTCGACGTTTAAGACGCGGACGAACACAGGAAGGACAAAATATGGCCATTGGACTCGCAAATTAAGGGCGGCCCACACACTCGCGCAGAGTGCGCAGCGCAGCGGCACACACTACTTCTGAGCCGAAAACAGAATTGTTATAATTGCGACGAGTGCTTTAAAGTAATTGTCGGCCAATGTTTCAACTACCTCGTTGCATCAGTGGTTTCACATACTCAGGGTAATGCGTTTATTTAAACCGTAACAGAACGGCGCAGCGCGATGCACGCTGCGTCGTAGGTTGAGTGAGTCTGAGGAGGCGCCCGCGGTAACAGCCGTCTCCGTGAACGAAACTTGATCCGTGCGAGCGGGCCTTGGTCGGCGGTTGGACTTCGCACGATAGTTCTTATACGCGTAGTCGCGGTATGTAGCTGAGCGCGCCGCCGGATACTAGCAAATATATCAAGTGGAAATGTCAAATTAAAATCCCGTCATGCAGAATGTACCGCATCATTTTTTACTTGCGCAGTGGACTGCGTAAATTACTGGTCGATCTTCTATTCTTGAGGCAGAAAATATTGAAGAGAACCACACTCGCTCACAAACACAATTACCGTGTTGCCTACTCACTCCACACCTCGCCGTAACCACTGGTTGTACTCAACGAGCTTGAGTTGGTTGTACTACGCTGCACCACCGTGCACTGCACGATATAACCTCACGACTGCACGGCGTCCATTTGCAATCCACGGCCCGGTAGCGTTCTCGCGCGTGCGCAGACATTTGCCGAATTTTTGCCGAAT
Source organism: Ixodes ricinus (assembly GCA_037355805.1). Lineage (NCBI taxonomy): Eukaryota > Metazoa > Arthropoda > Arachnida > Ixodida > Ixodidae > Ixodes > Ixodes ricinus. The sequence continues at coordinate 15,405 of JAZHYW010003401.1, forward strand.
CTTTGCCGAACTTTCCTTCAAAAGTTCGGCATTTGCCGAACTTTGCCGAATCTGAAGTTCGGCAGATTCGGTCCATCACTAGTGTTTAGTGGTTTTCATTTATCAGCTCTATCAGGATGGAGTTATTTTTAATATACTGCGCATTTTGTGCTCCGTGTTATTTGCAGTGTTGTAATCCCCCTCGCCAAAGCTGCCCGTTCTAGTCTCGTCACGGACAGAGGCTAACGCACAAGCATGCTTAAAATGGTTCGAGCATTTCTTTACATGCCTTTGCAATTACCTGAAAGCAAGCACAGATATTCAGCCTTTAAAAAGTGCATGGAGCAAATGGTCATGTTCCTTGTAACGGCCTTAAAATATACCGTTCCGCGACCAGTTTTCTGCTACTTAAAATAAACTTTTTGTAGACCGTAAGCTGCTCTACATTACTGGCGGGAGCTTTTGCTGTTACGTTGAGCACAGATTGAGCTGGCGACCACAACAGCAGAGATTTGCAGTGTATGCAATAGTATATGAAATGTCCCTAATGAAATTTGACATCACAGTCTCTTTGTGCAACCGCGAGAATTCCTATTTTAACACTCTCGCTTTTTTAATTAAAACTACTTCACGCACGAACACGCCGACCACAATCATCCTGTAATAGCAGCACCAAGGCATCAAGGCCGACAGTCCTTGCCACCATCTTTGCACCGCCACTGTCGTCCCCTCTCCTCTGGTTATCTGTTTGTCCGCGAGAGGGCGAGTGGCAGGCTGGTGTTGCGAATAGACCTTTTAACCCTCCGTACGCATGGGCGCTGCCATTAAAATCGGGTGACGCGGCCGCCATAAGGTGCCTTCAACTCGTTGCTCCTCTCTGTCCTCTGCAGCTCTGCAAAGTCCATCGTTATAATGGTTTTCGACACGTTTCTCTGCCTTGCTTTGTGGAGCGTTGCCTGATACTCATTTTTACTACCTAAAAACTGCATGCTGCCATTATGTGCACAACTTCTGCACTTGATTTACTAAAGTGTGTTGACTATTTGCACTGTCAGCATTCCAGATAGGTGCGAGAAAAGGAATCAGCGTTAGCACTGGCGCACATTTAGTATGTTGGGAGACCAATTATTTATGAGAGCACGAATTTCCTTTAGTCATAGTGGCTGAATAAGAAGCGCAAAGGCATATTTATGATCAAGCATTTATGATTTAAAAAAAAGAAGTCTAATATAGTCAATGCAAGGAGCTACTATGCGTGTTTCTTGAGAGCATCGTGCTCTGCCTTCATAAACAAATTCAAAACAGTTGCTTTTGATTTAATGATGGAATCAAGCTCCTCCCACCCCTTTCCACTTCAACGGAGCAAATGCTGGAGAAGAGGTCTCCTTTTTTTCAGCGTTCGCTCTACTAAAGTGGAAAGAGGTGGGAGGAGCTTCCACTTAATTCTCGACCTATCACCAGCTATAGTTTTAGATTTGTGACCCTAGAAACGTGATCGCAGGAAAGGCCGTTGAACGAAAGACGACTGTCCTTCCGAGTAACTTCCGCTTACCTCCCGCCATGGTTAAGTAACACCGTTTTTGCCGAGGTCACCATTGGCCAGGGCCCTGCAATTAGGAGTACTGGGCTATCTTTTGGCGCTTTAAGAAATATAGCTAATTATGCCAAAAGTTGGGGTGGCTATCTTTTAGGGGTGGGGCATCTCCTGGGTATTACGGTAAACATTGCTTGATCCGTTCATTCATGAATTTAACGAAACTATCCATTGTGCTAGGTCTCATGTCTGCAGTCATTAAATTTTCTTAAGATATCAAATTCAATTTATTTATACACACAGGGTTGGGCCACACAGGTGAAAAACGTGTCATAGACGGCTTGGGGGTGCCTGGCAAAAGCGCCTGAGGAATGCAATTTGTGACGCCTAAAAGAAGCAGTCTTCATGGAAATCACATAAATGCAACATTGTCAATTCTCTTGCGCCATTTAATTTTATTCCGTCAAATTGTACGGAAGACAGAAGTCACACTTAACTGGACGGGTTTGTCTCTTATCCCATGTTCTAAATATGTTGTAAGGAAATGTTCATATGGCAGAGATTCCTAAGGTCAACATCGTGGAATTCTGCTAATGAATGCTTTATCAGGGCTGATAGTTAAGAAAATTTCCTACTCGGCACAGGATAGATTTTCAAAACATTTCTCAAGACTTCAATTTTTCAAAGAAGCCGATGGAGACAATATTGCTTCTCCTTTGCATTTTATGCGTCATTACAAGGGAGGAGGAGAACAGTGACCACTAAACTTGCGAGTTCATTGTGGAAGGGCTGCTTGGTAAGCATTATACATGGTTAGAACTTATGACAGCAATGTGAGAAACTAGAATACAGGAGACTGTGTTCAGTTTCCCTCACGTTGCTCGCTGACTTTTAATCATGTATAATTGCGAGTTCATCTGTTTTCTGCTGATATAGCACATTGTTTGTCAGGTTGTGCGATCCCCTTTTTCACTGTGCCTCCATGCATTAGTCTATTACTTAGTTTATTTTTATGAAAAATAGTGTTGGCTGGTATGTCCAGTATGGCCATACTGGTCCACTATTGGCAA
>JAZHYW010003403.1:0-14677 GCA_037355805.1 Ixodes ricinus
AGGGGGCACCTGTGAAAGCAGGTGTTTGGAGAGTGGCGTCTCCACGGACCCCGAGCCATGCGGGTTCGCCCGCCCACGTCTGGCTGTGCGTGGCTTTCCCGTGTCCGGGGAAAAGGGCATCCTGGTGGTTGAGCCGAGCCCGGGGTAGGTTTGGACCCTTCGGGGCCCCCGGGTGAGGCAATACACCACTTCGGCCCCCGCTTCTCGTAGACGGGAGTCCTGGTAAGGCCCGGCCAGGATGATTCAGTCTAGTCGCCTTTTCTTCTACTATCCCCTCCGATCTTTCACTTTTACCTTTCCTGTTTCTTTTACTTCTCTCTCATTTCTCTTACTCCTTTTTCACCCCTCTTTGGCGGCAAGGGCTAACCTTGGGTGGCGATGGACCTCTGTCTTGACCCACACTTGGGTATAGTTTCCCGGCAGCACTGTTAGCGTAACGTCTCCAGCCAAGCCCTTCTTGTTATGGTGCGTTACCTAACCCCTTGTTGGGCTCGGTGGTGGGCGGTGCACCGCGGATTCCGAACACTCCTTGCCCTCCTATGGCGCCCCTCTCTTCCAAACCCCGTTCAGGGCAAGCCTTTAAAAGGCGTTGTCTTGAACCCAAGACCATTGAAAAAGATTCTGAAGCAGAAACATTCACAAAGTTTTTCATTGTTCATTCGCTCGATGAACAAAAACCTGTTGCAAAGCTGTCGCCTTTTGTTGTTGCAAAGGTACTGGAAAACCTTGTCGGGTATTCCTACAAGGCTAAAAAGCAACACTCTGGAGACCTCCTAGTGGAGGTAACCACCAAGAAACAAAGTGAAGCCATCCTGAAGCTGACTAGTTTTCTTGATGTCAAAGTGTCGGTTAGCCCTCACCGCACGCTCAACACCATCCGTGGGGTCCTCTCTGAGGACGACTTCTTGCACACTAGTGAGGAAGAACTCCTCGAGGGACTCCAAGGTGTTGGCGTTGTGGCTGTTAAGCGCATTATTTTCCGGAAAAATGGTGAGGAAATCCCTTCGAAACACGTCATCCTTACGTTTGAACGACACACACTACCAGAAACTATCAAGGCAGGATACCTTAACTGCCGCATCCGCCCCTATGTCCCCAACCCCCAGCGGTGCTTCCGTTGCCAGCGCTTTGGCCACGGATCGCGCAGCTGTCGAGGGAAGGAGACGTGCGCGAAGTGCGGCAGCCACGACCATGTTGCCGACATCTGTGAAGATGCCGTTTCCTGTGCCAACTGCAAGGGTCCTCACCCTGCCTACTCTCGCTCTTGCCCTTTGTGGCGACAAGAAAAAGAAATCCTTACCCTAAGAGCCAAAGAAAACATAACATATCCAGAGGCTAAGCAAAGATTCTCCTTTCTTTCGAAAGGTACGTACTCCGACGCGGTGCGCAGGGGCCCTCCACCGCGAACAGAATCAAAGGCCACCCAGGTCTCGCCTGAAGTCCTGACAGTGGCCCTTCGGGCCCCAACACCCCCGCAGGGGCAGCAGCTCCCCCACCTTCTGGAGGGAGCACACCAGCTGCCCTGAGGTCTAAGGACAGGCAGGCAACGCCATTGCCAGTCCTTACTTCGACGCCTTCCCCCAGTGAGAAGGAGCGACATTCTCGCCCCAACTCACTGGAGAGGGCCCCCTCCAAAGAGCGGCACAACCCTCGTGCCGCTCCCGCAGTACTCAAGGGGCCGGAGCAGGCAGAGCTGAAAGACGCTCTGCCCAGCACCTCCGCTGCCTCTTCGGCTGGTCGCGGCCGGGGCCTTGCTCCCCGTGATCCAAGCCGGAAGAAAACGCTGGCTAACACCAGCGACACGACTCAAGAGGCAGACCTCTCCATGGAGTTGGACGATTCGGCTGCTCCTGCTTCTGACTCAGATAGCATGGAGTGGCAGACGCAGACCCGTGCAGGGAAGAACAAAAAACCGGTTACTGCGCCAAAGTAATCCAACTGGTGTCTCTTCCTAGTTTTAATCTTTTTACTACCGAGTTTTATTGATTCACATTTTACGATATAAACAAATATTATAAATGGCAAAAGTAAATTTTATGCAATGGAACTGTCGCGGCCTTTTAAGAAATATTGATGATATAAATCATTTCATGGATGAGCTTCGGCCGATAGCTCTTGCTCTTCAGGAAACTCATCTTCATGATCGCTCTCCTCATATTTTAAGACGTCACCGAGTGTTTAGGAAAGATCGTCTTAGTGATACTCCCTCTGGTGGCGTGGCAGTGGTTGTACAGGGTGGGGTCGCCTGCTCTGAGGTACCACTCTGTACACCACTTGAAGCTGTGGCAGTGCGCCTTCTTTTAGATCGCCTCATAACTGTAGTATCACTTTATTTACCACCTAACACTCCATTACATCTTAGTGAATTGCAGGGTCTTGTAGGTCAGCTCCCACAACCCTTTATGATTCTAGGCGATTTTAATGCCCACCACCCCCTATGGGGTAGTATTCGTCAAGACTCTCGTGGAGGTGTAGTCGAACGTTTTTTATTGGCATCTGGGCTATGCCTTCTTAATGGGAGAGAGCCAACGTTTTTCAGTGCAGCTCACACCACATTTACATCCATAGATCTGTCGATTTTATCCCCCTCATTGTTTCCTTGCTTTACTTGGAATGTACTCAACAACCCTTTCGGCAGTGATCACTTTCCGATCGTTTTAGAGAGCGTTGTTCAGCTGCCCTCACTTTTGAAACGTATCCCTAGGTGGAAGTTAGATAAAGCTGACTGGTCACTTTTTGGGTTACATTCCACTTTGGACCCTTCTCTGCTTTCTTCTATGTCGCCCGAAGATGCTACACTGTATATTACTGAGCAGATATTAAATGCTGCTGAGATGTCTATTCCACGAACCTCTGGTAATGTGCCGAAAAAATGCAAACCATGGTGGAACAAGGAGTGTGCCACAACCTTAGCGGATCAAAACAGGGCTTGGGGCAAATTTCGCAGATATCCCATATCACGTAATCTCGCAGAGTTCAGGCAGCGGAGAGCTAAAGCCCGTTGGACCAGGAAGCAGTCAAAATGGAAATCCTGGATGAAGTATGTTTCTTCTATAAATAGCTTTGTGCCAGCCAAGGAGGTATGGGATAGATACAGGAAAATAAATGGAGACTATAGGTGCTTTGCAATTCCTACTCTTGATGCCCCTTCTTCATCTTTGGTTGACATCGGCAACATCCTTGGTGAACATTTTTATAATACATCCAGCTCGGCAAACTACAGTAATTCGTTTAGTAGATTTAAATCTCGTGCAGAGCGACAAAACATCTCCATGTCTGGAGGAGACTCGGAGCCTTATAACCAGCCTTTTACGCAGTGTGAACTTGAAATGGCACTCGACATAACGAGGGTTTCTGCTCCAGGGCCCGACGCAGTTCATTATGAAATGCTTCGTCGCCTTTCTCCTGAGTCCCTGAAAAGTCTTCTCTTGTTCTTCAATTTATTGTGGGAAAAAGCCTGCTTTCCCCATGCCTGGAAGCATGCACATGTCATCCCGCTCCTAAAGCCACAGAAAGACCCTTCACTACCATCAAGTTACCGCCCAATTGCTCTGACGAGCTGTGTTGGAAAAACATTTGAAAGGCTTATAAACAGGCGGTTAGTATACATATTAGAAAAGCAAAAGGTCCTTGACAAAAATCAGTGCGGGTTTCGCCGAGGTCGATCTACTCTCGATAATTTGGTTCGCCTGGAAACCGTTATACGCGAGGCATTTGTGAACAAGCAGCACTGTGTTGCAGTATTTTTTGACTTAGACAAGGCGTATGATACCACTTGGAGATATGGTATCCTGAAGGACTTGTATGCTTGCAATATCCGTGGTAGGATGTTGCAATGCATTAAGAACTTTCTAACAAACAGAACCTTTCAAGTCCGGCTTGGTAGCACCCTGTCTAAACCTTTTGTTCAAGAAAATGGAGTCCCACAGGGAGGCATTTTGAGCGTCACTTTGTTTGTACTGAAAATGAATTCTCTCGCACGAGTGTTACCTCAGTCTATTTCCTACTCTCTTTATGCTGACGATATACAGATCTCCTCATCTTCTTGCAATCTTTCTAGTTGTGAGCGGCAGTTACAACTGGCTATAAACAAACTTTGTAAGTGGGCAGACGAAAATGGTTTCAAGTTCTCTGCAGCAAAGACAGTCTGTGTGCCTTTTTCCCTACGTCGCGGGCTCTCCTTGGACCCAGCTTTGGAACTAAACGGGACTCTGATTCCTGTTAGGAAGGAGCACAGATTTCTTGGTGTCATATTTGACAAAAAGCTTACCTTCATTCCCCACCTGAAATTTCTCAAGGAAATTTGCCTTCGTTCCACAAACCTTCTGAAAGTTTTGGCTCATAAATCATGGGGCTCGGATCGGAAATGTCTTTTGCATTTGTACAACGCGCTTGTGCGATCTCGTCTTGATTATGGCGCCGTGGTGTACGGATCAGCTCGCCCATCTGCTCTCAAGATGTTGGATCCTGTACATCATCTTGGCTTGCGTTTGGCAACGGGTGCTTTTCGGACATCGCCTGTACTTAGTTTGTATGCGGAATCAAATGAGATGTCGCTGTGTAAAAGACGTCAATATCTCAGCCTTACCTACGCGTCTAGGATCCTAGCAAACCCTGATCACCCAACGTATCATTCCGTACAAAGGTCTCAATTCTACCGTCTCTTTGAAAATAAGCCAAGCATTGTCAGACCCTTAAGTTTTCGTATAGAGCAAGTTTGTTCCTCACTTCAACTTCGTCTGGACAAACTTAACCTAATTCAAAACACAGTCTGTGTCGCGCCCTGGAATATGGTGCGTGTTTTCTGCGACTGGACTTTCACTAAGTTCAATAAAAATAGCATATCAGCTCTTGTGATTCAGCAGGAATTCCTAGACCTGGAAGAGAAATATAAAGATTATGTTCACTTTTACACGGACGGTGCCAAGACTTCATCGTTCGTCGGTTGTGCCGTGCATTCAGGTCGTTTTGTTAAAGTCAAACGTCTAGAGGAATTTGCGAGTATATTTACTGCTGAAATCTATGCTGTGTCTTTCGCATTGGATAATATTCTGAAGACTAAAACTAGACGGGCCGTAATATTTGTGGACTCTCAGAGCGCCATTACTGCAATATGCTCTCTAAAAGCCACTAAGAATATGCTTGTGGAACAGGTGCGAAGTAAACTTAACGGAGCTTTACGCAAAGGTCACGATATAAAATTCTGCTGGGTTCCGAGTCATGTGGGAATAAAGGGTAATGAGGAGGCAGACAGGCTCGCTGCATCTTCAGGTAACTGCTCTCAATATCAAGCTAGCTTGCCCTATCAGGATATCAAATCAACAATTAAGTTGTCACTTTTTCGTTTATGGCAGGCAGAGTGGGCCATGGAGTCTAATAACAAGCTCCATGTAAGCAAACCAGTCCTTGGGTCTTGGGAGAGCTCCTCACTTAAGAACCGCTTTCACGAAGTTGTATTGTGCCGGCTTCGAATTGGGCACTCTTTTCTCACACATAGATATCTCCTTTATGGGGAGGATCCACCAGTTTGTGAGCGCTGTGGAGACCATCTTACTATTCTCCACATTTTGTGGCTCTGCCCGGAATTCGACACTGAACGACGTGCTCACTTTCCAGAGTTTTTTAGATTTTGTATTCCATTTCACCCCGCTCTTTTGCTGGGAAACCACCCTCTCGTTCCTCTTGATCGAGTTTTATCATTTATTACTAGTACTGGCCTTATACACCAGATCTAGTCCCAGATATTTTCAAGATTGTCTTTTTGTAATGAGGTGACCATAGGAGCTTCAGCAGTTAACTTAGTCTGGCGCAGTATGGCCTTCGTTGCTGTTACGCCATGAGACCCCAAACAACAACAACAACAACAACAACCCTTTCGTGTGTTGTACGGAATCCCTGATTGCAGCAATGTAGCAGATATCTTGCTGAAGTTGTGTTCAGGCAGACGTAAATGTTTCGAAAGCGGGAGGCTGGGATATGATGTGGTGTGGGCCTTGTGATTGCTAAATATGAATTGTGGGGATTGTGATCCCTCAACATTCTGTCGCGTCAGCGTTTGGCGCGCCGTGGCGGCCGCGCTGATGTAGCGATTCACCAGCTGATAGCCGCTGTCTTCTTGTTATTTGTATTGTATTGTAAATAAACAGAGTTTATCACCGTTTAACGTGACTGGTGTCTCATTGCGCTCGACGAGCAGCATGCAACGCGAGTACGAACCCGCTTTGCGGTAGAGCGTATCGCCGCGAACGTGGTACTCCCAAAGGCAGTGGCCGTAAGGAGAACCACAGAATCTAAAGGGAAGATCCGTTTGACCAACGTATAGCATATTGCCGATTTCGTTTTGTTGAGAGGATCCTTTTGACCGGCGAAAGAGGTGGGAGACATCTGTGTAGCAATGCGTGGGCCCCGAGCACAGGGGTTTATTGTCCTAAGGTGTGAATGCAAAGTCGTCTTGGGCAGTGTGGGTTCATTTGATGTTCCTAATGGGATGCGACGGCTGTTGACGGAAGTTTATATCGGTGAGTCTTGCTTAAAGATGGTGTCACGCTGTAAATGCCGAGGGAATGTTGTCATGAACATATTTCTTCTCCTTAAAGGGCGACTCTGCTCAGTTCCAAGAATTTTACGTTTATACGCGATTCCATTTCCCAATGCACTCACAGAAACAGCTCTACGTCTTCGGATTCGCGAATTGTGAAGTATTATTTGTGTATTCTTAATTTAAACATCGGAAGATACCGAAACCGAAACTTCGGTTGCGTCAGGCAACATTGGTCTCGTGTCGTCAGAGTCACGGCCACGTCACGTCGAACTATGTGGTCTTGTGACATTCGTGGGTGCAAGGTACAGGACATGTGACGCGGGCAGGCCGCTTCGGAAGGCATAAACAGTGACTGCCGGGGGAGAGGGAAGAGAAGAAAAAGGGAGAGGGGAGCGGAGAAACCGGAGCAGGCAGCAACACAACATGTGAGCCTAGGGATTTTCGACATACATCGCAGCTAGGCATCGCAGATGCGGCTCGTGCTCGTATCGTAAACGAAACGTCCTTCTCAAGCTAGAGCAGCGGCGAGACGAAACAGACTGCTCCCAGCTCTCAGCTCCGAGAAGCGCGCAGGGCAGCGTAAACTAGACGCATCCATGTTACGGTGATCACATGGACACCGTTGAGCCAACACCGGGAGAAGAAATTCATGACGTCATTGTTCGATTTCGCCCTGAGAAGTAAAAACAAACAAAATGTGAGAATGACGTAGACTTGCCTCTGACATATTGGCTCAATGTTGGCTGCTGCGACTCGCGTGGCATTGACTGCACTGGTGATTGCGCCTCACGTCGCATGCTAGAGTTGGCAGATTTCGGCAACTTGGCTCATTTGAAAGTTTGCTGGCCAGTTTATTATATATATAGACACAATTAGATCATAATATTTTACATGTGGTCTTCCTGTATGATACTGAAGAGGACTGCATAGTTTTCTCAATATCAAAAATGAAGCGGAGTTGCCCTTTAAGAGCCCAATTTTCGTGGAACCGTTTTTGCTCATACCATTCAAGTTCATCTTTCTCTGATGTGGCAACTAAGCCATCCACTGTCCTTCCCTCCTCCTCTAGTTCCTTCTCTGACGTCATCCTGGTGTGGTGTTTGGTTGTAATCTCCATGAGTTTTAGCAAAGTCTCAGAGAGAGTGTCGTCCCATCTCTGCCGCTCATTTGCATTGAATGGGTTCAGAGACGGCAGGATTGAGCTTCGAAAGCCCTTCGGGATGTTTTTCTTTTCGAAGTAAATTTGAAGTATGTCCGCGTGCATTGCATGCCGAATCCGTTTATCTACGATTTTGCAAATCTCGAAGAATGTCCCCTATCTAGAATGAACGGGAGAGATGGTACCTTTCTTTCTGCCTAGTCTTTCCCTCCCCTGGGAAGTGTGACGGCTGCACTTGCTAGAGTTCTTCTGAGATACTAGGGGCTTCGGGCAAGTGGAGCATTGGAACTCGGAGAGGCGGCGGACGTCGCCGGCAAACCGCCTGCCACTGAAGGCGTGCCACCGAAGGTGACGCGCTTCCATGCACGTGGAGGAACGCTGTAACTTGGGAAGGCTGCAGATGCTAGCAATGAACCCACCTAACAGAACTCTTCAGAGGAGACTGAGGGAGTGGAACTCCGCTCACCAGGTGGACAAGACCGTGCCATACAAGGCGAAGCATCCGGTCTGGTATGGTGGCCCCACCTTAAGAGGGCGCACTCCCGCTGTGGCCCGTATGTACCGCCCTCCGTCACGGGAGAGGCGGCCACTGCCGCAGGGTGTCCACCAAAGCGATGGTCGAAGGTGGCTGGTAGGTCTGGTCAGTCTGCGTCCGAGCATGGCAGGTGCAAATCGAAGGTGCAACGTGGTCCAGCCATCCTGGATGATCCCGGTGCCCCCCAGAGCAGACCCTGATGGAGGTTTCCAGCGAGCAAAGCCACTCCACAGAAACTTGGGTGCCATCCGTCAGCTGCCAGGACCCGAGATGAATGGAAGGTGGTAAAATGCATGATCGATGTAGAACACACCCACAACACGACGGCAGTGCTCACGGAGACGCTCGTCGAACCGCCAGGTTTCCTGGTTGACGCGGCGGTCGGTGTCCAAGCCGAGCTCTCCACGGTGGTGATTCAAAAATCACGTTAGGGCGAGGGTGGCGAATATTGACGCAATCTCATGGCGGTCCCTAGAGATGTTGTGGAGCAGATTTTGGTACCCGTTAAATGCTGCTGCCGCTCCGATGTTGGTGAGGTGATCCGATGTTGGTGAGGTGAGAAAAATCCGCCTGGTCCGGACCAGGTGGATTTTTCGATTGCGCACGGTCACCTAGCTGTGTTTGGAGATATGTGTTTGTCCTTTGTCCCCCTTGTTCCCCTTCTCCAGGGATTATTTTCGACAAAGTTCATGAGGTTGCCGACGCCCGAGATTCGAGCCTCACTCTGTGAGATGAACGCCGGACGGAGAATTATCACCAACGACATGCCATGCACTACTGTGAGACATTAAGAGCTTAGGTAATGCTTGCAGGTAGCACCAAGGATATTTTCCTGAGTGGGGTAGCGGGTTGCATTAATAAATTAATTTAGATTTTGGCAATAAAATGTGCAACATGCAAAAATGCCTTACGTTTAGAAAAGGCTAAAATATACTTCGTGCCAATTTTCATTTGAGGAAAAGATCTAATAGCAGGAATATTTAATCTGGCTCAGTCAGGGTGCAAAATTTTCATTCGAGGGAAAAGATCTAATAGTATGAATATTTAATGTGGCTCAGTCAGGGGTAAAAAAATTTAAAGAGTGCCCTACACTGAAAAAAAAATCACTTTTTTTGTTAAAAAAGATCTTGGAACAGCTACAGTACCTGAGGCTCAATGGAAACACTGTTGGCGACCTCGGTACACTGCACCACCAGCTCTTCCCATGCAAGCGTCGGATCATGGCTTGCGAGATTTGACAATATGGCACTGGGAAACTTGGGTGCAACTAGTACAAACTCATGGGCATATATATTTTTTGTTGAGAATCAGAAATTCAGGGCAACTACCAGCTTGATGGCACCTCTCCAAGAACGTCTCCCATTCTTCTTTCATAACTTTTTCAACGCTCTTCTGAGCAGTCACTGGGGCACGGAGTTCTTCTCCTTCCAACTTTTGTTTTTTCATCTTGGAGGACGAAAAGTCAATTTTCGCCATCGGAATGCAGTCTACAACTCGGACTTGGGGAGGCAGACAAGCATTACCTTAATCCGTGCAGGCTTAGTCATTCAGTATCCAAATATATTTTCACATATAAACGCGTGCGTCCGATTGCTTAGAACGTTGAGCATATTTCATGCCCAACAATGTCACCATGGAAACGAGTGAAAGCAACACTGAACACACAATTCTCGGCCGGCGGTTTTCGTGCAAAAAAAAGATTTCGAGCCGCAGTTCTTTCTAGGCATGTATATAAATTTCCCACACAGATACAGTCAAACCCACTTATAGACCCCTTTCAAAATATCTGGCAATGGTGAAAATCCGCTGAACGAGTGCTTTAACATTGGGCGGCCGACACCATCTTGCAGGGTTGTTCCGGACGCCCGGACGCGCGTGCGGCTGTAGGTGCTGCTCTCTCCAACGACACTTTCTTATTTACCTCGCTCCTGCATGGCTACAAGCGGGGTTTTCCCCATCACCGGTTGGGTAACCGACATCTCCCAACTTGCAGCTGTGAAAGACAACGAAGTGGAACGTTTCTAGGAGAGTCGATCGGAATCGGTGCGTTGCTTCGAGAGAAGTTACAATTTCCTTGTGGAGGGGTTTGTCATCTCGTCGTCCGTGAAGGCAAACTACGCGAGAAAAAGGTAAGAGCACCTTCGATATTGCAAAATTCGACAGGCTTTGATTCGCATAGGTGTCACTCGCTGAGAAAAGCAACCGGCCAGCGATCGTCGAACAGATATCGCTGAGGTTCTCGCCGATCGTTGGCTGTGCGTATTTTGTACCACGAAAAAATATTTTTACGGGGGCAGGCAGGCCGAACACAGACGTTCACTTTCTTTGTTGCTGCCTCAAATAAGTACATTGCGCTACGCTAGTCTTACTGACTAACAGTGTACTACTACTAGTGATTGCGAAATGTAATTGCTCTTTCGTGCTGCTTCGCGCTCTTTAACCCCATTTTGTACGCTGCGATTCTTCTCCAAAATAATGTGATCCCTGTCGGTTTTTGACTCAAATCGCAGTCATTTTCACGCCGCGATGCGATGGGAGCATTCGTGACAGCAACTTGTGAACATCACCGGCGTCAAAATGCTATACATTATTACTATGTTTTTTTAAAGAGACAGCGTGATGGCTTCTTTGACACAGTTTATTTTTCAAAATTTGTCTGCAAATAAGTGCATGTTTTCTTCTTTTTTTTTTGTGCACTTCGTACATGTCATTTTTTGCATGAAAAGGATCATGACATTCTTATTTTGTTCAGTGCAGGGACATGCTTCGTAAAGACATCCTGCTTTCGGAGCAAGAAAAAGAACTCCCTTCCGTACACCGTGATGGCGGCTCTCAACATCTCCGGCAAGATTGAAGATGGCCACTGCGACTGTCCAGCAGGGAAGGTTGCCTGCAACCACCTGATGGGAGTCCTTCGAACCTTAACACTGCTGCAGAGCAAGGGATTTTCTCAGGCACCACAGCAGCTGTCCTGCACTGACCTCCCACAGCAGTGGAGGGTTCCAAGAGGGGACCACATCAGGGGGACGTCGATACAGTCCATTGACTGGAGGAGTGTTAGGCAAGGGGGCTTGGACACCCCAACAACAAGTCTACTCTATGACAGTAGGGTGAAACCCCGCAACCAGGAGGAACAGGATGCGGCTACCAAGCGTTTTGCTCAAGCCCTCGCCAACCTGGATGGTACTGCAGAGTTCGGTGCAAGTTTGCTGGGGAAGACCGGGCAGGTCTTCAAAGAAACGAAGTTTGGTATGTCGTCGGAATATGCACCACTCACCTATCAGCAACCACTCTTCCCCTTCGGCTTCGAAGTACGCACTAACATCTACAACGAGAATGCCTCATCCCGTCTGTGTGCACCATGTGACTACAACTTCTTTGCGGATAGCGAGTCTTGGGTTGTTCCTCCCTGTTTCAAAGGCAACGAGATCCTTGAGGTAAGGCCATCATTGCCACCCCGTTATGTTGGGAGTTACCTAAATTTCCTGCTGCTAGTACCAGATGACATGGATTTTTCAAACATGATCATTTATACTTTTCGTTAGATTCGTCGGCACATCACAGGACTACACAGCTGGCAGTAATATTTTTACAAATTGTAATTTTTGCACAAAACAGGATAGAAATTGATGCATGGTGTTAAGTTTCTGGGTTAATTGAATAATTTGCAACTGTACAAAAGCTAATAGGTTCCTAGATTTTTATTTTAACTAATGAAGAAACTTGAAAAGAAATCGGTTGAAAGCGTTTTGGCTGCAAGTAGTTTTCTCTGAGAGACTTAGCTTCTTTGTGGGTTAAGCATCCTACCAAAATGTGTACTGCCACCCTCAAACAAACCCCCAGGGAGTTCGAGTTCGGTCACCAAGGGAGCAGTGGCATTATTTAGGTTTCCATTCACTGAGTAAGCTGTTAGCACACAAGGCATCTGGTCATACAAGCGAGGTAAACGGGATTGTCGGCGACAAAATGTCCTTTGACGATGAAACAAGAAAGATGCCTACGCCTCTTCTCCTAACAAAGCAAGAAACAATTTATTTATTCTATGAATTGCATCTCTCCTTGGCGAAGTGACGAAATACAAGCTTAGATTTTGAGTGTCTGCTACATCCTGAGGGACACATTTGACGACCTGTGCCTCATTTTCAATTTCCAAATCATTTTTGCCGATTCATTTGCCGCACCCAAGCTGCCATTCTCCGACAAACAAGTGAGCACTCGGAACAAGCACATATTGGACCACAAGGCCTTAATCATCATCCGTAGGTGAAAGATTTTCACCAAAATATTGCCTAGTCGGGACTCACAAACGAGGAAACAAAAATTTGTATGACGTCTTTTCTAATCAGTGGCAAAGGAAGCTGCCGCCCTCGCCCAAGACAAACATTAAACCCCAGAAGGCATGTTCTTAAGTTCTGCTAGCTTCTCTTTCCTTACTTTGCTGGAGTGCTTCAAGATTCCAATTGCAAGATGGTGCGCTGCCGACGATGTGCCTTTGTTTGCCATAACCAGTAACAGTCAGGGAATCTAATCGAAATAATCAGGGAAAACCTGAAAGAGTCGGGGAATTGGAAAGAAGCAATTTGGTTGGCATTCCCTCCACTATAGTCGCTGTGGTGCAGGTATATCGTCTGATCTATGCAATGCTATCACATTTCTACGTAATTTGCAGAGAAACAGGCAATGACGCGGACAATTTTGTTTTCTTGCACTTGTGCTTCCATTTTTACACCGTTTTTCCTGTTCGCAAAGATGCATGCCTATTCACAATACCTCATTAGAGGCGACTGCATGTTTGCCAAAATAGCGCAGACAGTCCATATTTGGTTAGCTAGGGGGCCAGGGAGATAGCTATCGGACGGTCCAGTATATGGTAGGTTTTGATCCTTTGGATCCTCCGCTCCACATGTATGCGAAGAGCCGCAATGTCCTGGGTCTCTTGAACTTCTCCAGCTAAAAATTGCTCTTTCGTCAGGAAGGGAGGAATGTTCAGGGAAACTCCCTTCTTTTCAAGTAGGTCCTGAATTTTGAATCCTTTGTCGGCCATCACTGAATCCCCAGCCTCAAATGGCCTCTCCAGGAGCCCACTCTTAATAACCGCCTCGCGGTCAGACACGGAGCCCATGAACAGCTCTGACACGAATGTCAGTTGGCCATTCGGTGCAATGCCGATGAGGCCTTTAAAGGTGTTGGCCGATTTGTAATAAGAGTACGTTCCTGACTGTGTCACGAGCGAGCTTGACAGCTCGCACCGCACCTCTGTTGCGTCTATGATCACTCGCGTGGACTCATATTTTTCCTTAAATGAATCCGGCATCAAACGGTCCACAACATCTCTTGGTAGCCACAGAGGAAGCTCAGTGAGCTGGAGGTAGAGGTAGCTCATCCATGAGAGGAACACCCTTGACACTGTGGCTTCCGACACGTCGAAGAGGTGTCCCAAGTGCTTGTGGAATAATCCCACTCTCAGCTTCACGAGCACAAGGAAGAGCTGGTCTTCAATTGACAGCTTGCGTCGTCGTCCTCTCCTCTCGCCATCTGAAGGTGCAGCAGTTTTCCAGTAGATAATGTTCTTTCCATCTTCTCCTGGATCGATGAACTCCAAGAGCACCTGGAAATGGCTGTATGAAGGTAGGCCAGTGTAAAACTGGACGTCTTCATCACTTGCTTTGAATTTTTGTATGCCAAAAGCAATGTTCTTTTTCTGCAGCCTTTCATACTTTGTGGAAAGATCTTGCAGGTCTGCTTGAAGTTTGTACGTTTCTTGAGTCTTCCCCTTCAGTTCAGCTCTTGTGGCTTCAATTTCATTCTGCTGCCTTCTTACTTTTTGCATACATTCTTCAATCTTTTCCTTGAGCCTGGCAACCTCTGCTGCAAGGCTGCATGTGCACAATGCACGTTCTGAAAGGTCTGTGCACGATGCCAGTGTGTCCATGTCAGGATAAGATGATTCTTCGCTCTGACAGGCTCCTTGAGGTTGACGTGCCGTGGGAGCAGTCAATGGCGAAGAAATAGGCTCAGGCAGAGGAGCAGGCTGTGCTATGGGAAGAGGCGGTGGCAGTCTGACTCGTGGTGCTTTGCGGACCTGTGTCGGCTTTTGTGAAGCTAAATATAGATGGAACAGCATGATCATGCAGCATCCTCTGTCCACTTGCCACTTTAGGAACAAAGTCTTCAGCGAGGAAATGCCTCGAGCACACTTTGGTGACTGCAGACACTTGAAAGAACTGTCCTTCGTCTCGCTTAACAGCTGCAATCCATTTCTTGTAGATAGTTGCATCTCTGGAGAACCGATGAAATGAAACCTGGAAATGCAGATTCAGGTGTTATTAAAATATGTATGCCACAGGCTGGGCCATATGCAGAACAACAAAATCGTCTGTAATGTGTGTTTTTGGGGATGCGGCCAACTCGTCGAAAGCCAACTCGTCGACGGCCAATTTGT